>JZKD02S2308122.1:279219-293424 GCA_000966675.3 Picea glauca | reverse complement strand
ATGCTTGGTGGACGTAGCCCAACCTTTGGGTGAACCACGTAAATTGTGTTTTGTGTTTGCATATGTATTGTTTATCTTATGGTAATTGTGTTTTTCCGCATTGACAATTACAACACAATTGACTGTGAGTGGCTTGAAGACACTCTATTTCATTTTTTACAACAGTGGGCTGGGAGGAAATAGAGCATATCAGTTGGAGAATCAATAGCATGGCCGCTAGCAGGCCCAAACACCCGAATTTTCTCATGGCTTTTCACTCCTATCGTTTCTAACAACCCCGTGTCCTCCTAACTTCAACGAAAGGCCACTGAAAAACAGGACTCCCGACCAATCTCAAACAGGATTGCGTGAATCAGCACTCAATATAATAAAATTTTCGTGAACATCAGCAGAGCTGTTATGGAGAATGGTCAACGCCATGCTGTTATGGAGAACGAAAGGCCAAATGGGCATGGGTCACGGCGATCTGCCTTATTTTTCTCGGTCGTACTTTTGTGGGCAATTTCCAATGGCAAATCAATGCTCGCTCCTATGTCGTCTTTCCTTTTGGTCTCACGCTTTGTTTGTTGTTATTATAAATTTGGTTATTAATTTATTTATCCCAAAAAATAAGAAAAGATTTAATATTTGGCATCCTTATCAATGTATTTTGTAGCCATCAATTATCATTCGTTAATTTGTTTATGGCGAAAAAGATGGAAAAATTTAGTATCCAATTCTTCTTTCCCAACCATCATCTTACATATGGTAGTCAATAAGGAATCCTTGACCCTTCTTCCCCTCGCCATAGTAATAAGGCACGTCAGGGTATGCGTCATATTTGATCAATACGGGATGCGATGGTGGCAAACGACATCAGCTGTGATAGATTACAGGGTAAAAATGCCTTCCACGGACTATAAAGGTCTGGAAATGTTATTTGTTCCCCTATCCTCGACTCCTTGGCATCCATTCCCAGATGGATCGATGAAGCACCCTCTACTTGTCCAAAGAATGGGAGAAGCTTTTGCACACAAATCTTATTTAAAATCATGCTCTGGGCAGTGTTGTGATGCACATAATATCCCTAGGGAGAATGCCGCCACAACGTTCTTTAGCCTTTCCTCTGTTGATGAATATAAGAAATTAATTGGAGAGAGGCCAGAAGCCATTCCAGCCTTGATATATCTTCTTCAGGACAGAACTGTTAGAGGCAAAAGGGATGCAGCGCCTGCCTTGTTTTTCATGGAAATGTTTCACAGGTAATAGCAGTGGGGGCAGTTCCTTTAGTTAATGTTTTGACATATGACACATCGGGTCTTACAAACATTGCAGTTTCTGTAATTAGTGAAACCTCTGCAATCCCTCTAATTGTTCGCCTTCTAAGATTGGGTTCTACTTCACCTGAATGCAAGGAGAATTGTGTGGTTATTTTTCTATCCTATGTTGCAGTGGAAGTGACAAAATTGTAAATAACTTGTTGAGATTGTCATCATTGATGTCTTCTCTGTATAATCTTCTTACATCTGATATTCCTAAAGCAAGAAGAAAACCATATCTCTTCTCAGAGTTCGTCACAGTTGGGAGCCTTCAAGAACTCTCCAAACAATTCTCTCATACGAGACTGAAACAATCACTACAGTGCACTAGCATGGGAAGTTTTTGGTTTATTTTTCAATTCTTTCCTCCAATTTTTGTGGACACTTTTTGATTTTTCAGTGTGAAGCACCTGCGACAAATTCGTGAAGGTGCTGATCTTTTACTGGTATAGTATATTCTTTCACTTTCGCAGACAAGGATGAAAATAAATGTAAACATGGTCTTTGTACAATTTTTAATCAGCTCTAAAGGAGACAGTTGTCCATTAGTATAAATGGTATAGAAATTCAGAGTGTTAAACTGAGCTTTGTAATTTGACAGATGTACTTTTAAGTTTGGATTCTCTTTGAGATCTGTGTGAAGAGATGATCGCAACGTTGCTTAGGTTGTTATCAGATAAGTTAAACTATATCAGACAATGAACATAATACGGGCACAGAAAAGTACACTATTCCTTTCTAAGCCCATTTGCCTCATTTGCTAAAGTAATAGTTCACATTCTTTATCCCAGGTTGATAAAGAATGTGAAGTATTACTCATAGGCATTACATGCAGATTAGGCTTTGTTTTTCCTTGCATTCTTAAAATTAGTATTGTCTGTTTTTAATTGCAATTTAGACAACGTGACCCACTTACACGTAGATTAGGCTTTGTATATTTTCACATTCCTAAAATTAGTATTGTCTTTGATCGCAAATTAGATGAGGATAGAAAAATTAGCAAGGAGATTGTCCACTTCTCTTTGACTTCCAGAACTGCAGAAACAAAAGACTGTTGTAGAGTTGTTGCACTGCAAACGTTTTGATGCATTCTTGGTCTATTAAATTCTTGGTAGCCAAACGAATTTAAAGAAGCTCCAACGACTTTCCTAAAGATGTATGACGTTGCCTCTTGTTTGTTGTCCTAAACCTTTGTCTAAGACTGTCAAACGCTGCAGATTTTCCAGAGATCAAATTGAGGTTTGTACACTATCCTTTGAGTAGCATTTGCAGGTGTCCTTGCTCCCTAGCCTTGTTGCCTTAACATCTTTTCCAAGCCACCTCAAACAACCTACAAATGGTGTATATCGTTCTCTGTTGTGTGTTTATCTGAGTGCTGAATTCACATTATAGTTGGGGTTTTAAATCTGTAATGCATGCTGGTCTAAGTTAAATGCAGATTTTGGTTGGGGTATTGGATACTTGTGACATTTATGAGCATCTTTGTAATACAAATGGAATATGATTGATGCCTTACCTATGCTGGACTTTATCATTATTTCTCTTGTTTTTGTTCATGGCATATGCATGGTGGTTATAATTTGAGATTGAGATAAAAGGACAGTTGAATACATTCTATATAAATCGTTGAATGGATGTTTGGCTATAAGTTTGTTTACAACAATTGTTCATGGCATATGCGTGGTGGTTATAATATGAGATTGAGATAAAAGGACAGTTGAATACATGTTATATAATTCGTTGAATGGATGTTTGGCTATAACTCTGTTTACAACAATTGTTCATGGCATATGCATGGTGGTTATAATATGAGATTGCGATAAAAGGACAGTTGAATACATGCTATATAAATAGTTGAATGGATGTTTGTCTATAAGTCTGTTTACAAATCTGTTGTTAGCATGTTGTTTTCCTAACAATCGATTTCTTTGCAAAGTTTACTGTAAGATTTGTCATGGACACATGTTGATGCTTCGTTAGTGTTTCCATCCATAAATAAGCATACCTTACATTTATCTTACGCTTTGCTGATCCATTGAATGATGATGATGATGAATGGTCTATAAGTGCTATGCTCTCATGACTACATTAGTACTTGCACTTGAAATATTTTACATTGCATTCCATTGGTTATCAATGATGGATCATGATGCATTGACATAGAAGTTGGGTATTCTTGCTAGCAATCTTAAGCATTTATTGTTGTCTTCTCTAACTCATTATGTGCCCATCATTCTTAAGAATTCAACCCAAGTCAATCTAATCCTCATCTTTACCTGTTGAATTGCAATGATAGAACCTAGTTTGACCACATAGGAAAACTCTCCTTAGGTTAGAAACCCTAGCCTAGAAGAGTAGAGGCAAGGTCACCTCAATTGAGGTGATAGTGGACGACTTGCCTATCTATTGCTCCAAGCTCTCCCTTGTAGGGTGGGACTTTCCTTTGGAGAGAGTTTGAGTGGTAACAATTATTCTTATGCTCTCGAAATGATTCATAAATTGTTTCAATTTCAACTAGTTTAGAAAAATTGTAATCATCCCATTGAAGGGCCTTGACCTAATGTATTGTGCCTATCCTTTTAATGATATAGAATCCAACCACCTATTTCCATATGGGTTGGGTAGTTGAGAAATATTCCAAGACCTCTGAAAGGGATTTGTCCTTACAACATAAAGGGCACTCTTGAGGGTTATTCCAATATTATCCAACCCAAACCTTGAAAAATAATGAACTAGGTGAAAATGGCATTTTGGGTTCATGGACTTCCCAAATTTTGAAAATTTTATGAAGTTGGGTAGAATTTAGGTAGAAATATTGGTATTTAGGTTCCATTTTTTATTCAACCTTTTAATTTTTTATTGTTGTTATAGAAGTTGTTTTGAGAAATAGGTTAGGGTAGAGCATTGCACCATATCACATAGTTCATTTAGCTTAGGTTTTGTGGTTATATATTTTGCCAAATTCTATTGGGATTTTTTGGGGTTCATTATTGTTTAACATGCTATTTTAGGTGAAGTAGACCACAACATGAATGGGACTTTCGTGGATGGTTTAATACTTTGTCGACCCATTGGTGGTGGTTTGGTATTATCATTATTGATAATGGTTGGATTATCTTGCCAATGATATGCACATCAAGGGCATATAAAGTGAAGGTTATGGCTCATTTCTAATACCAATATATGCACCATTACCTATTCAAAGATCAACCTAGCTTAAAGTTGAGGCTATATGTGATTGACTCCTTAAAATTGATCAAGAACCAATTTCCAAAGTGAATTTCCAAAGTTTCAGAAAGGTCCTTTGGACTAATTCCACTCTTCAGACACTTGACCAGTGCGGGAGTACCAACCCGATGCTACAAACATCAACAAAATCTTTATTGAATATTTTTGTACATAAAATTTTTGCAAATTAATATTTTTCAATGGAATCAAGAAGGGTTTGTCCAAATAAATTAAGACAAAATCTTATTGAATATTCTTATAAATAACACTTGCAAATTAGTATTTTTTTTATGGAAGCAATAGGGATTTTTCCAAACTAATTAAGACACATAATCTTTATTGAATATTCTTGTACATAACACTTTTGCAAATGAGTGGACAAGTTCATATTGTGGCTCTTTTGGGTTTTCTTTTTGAAATTGTACAATTAAACACCCTCAATCTTTGGAGTACAATTTCTTGTGAATTTGGCGGTGGTTGTTTTGGGCGCCTTTTCAAAATTGTAAAATCAAGCTTATTCAAACTCCGGCTATAAATTAATATCTAATTTTAGAAATTATAAAATCAAGTTTTAGACTTAAAAAAACTTAAATTCATAATGAATTTTAATACTAGCAAAATAATTTTTTGATGACACAAAACATTAAAATTGAACTATAACAAAAATTTTAGATTTAAAATATTATAAATTACTTTAAACATATTCATTACTTCATTCAATAAAAAAATATCCTTATTAATTAGTGTTGATTTTTATGAATAAATTTTATGGTATTATATGGAGTCGTCTATTTAATCTATAGATTCAATTGTTTTTTGTCAGTGTTTTCCTCCAATCTTGTTAGCTCTTCATTTGACATAATACTTATGGCCTAATGTTATCTAGGGTAATCTCCATTAATTTTTTTAATGTGGTTCTATGGAATCCTACATCACTCCTATGTATAAGATAAAGAATTAATGTAGGGCATTGCACATGCTTCCTATTAATGCTTTCGTTCTTGCTTAGACTGCTATGTTTGAAATTTGAACTACTCTGTTTATTTCCTTGTTCATGTCCTTGTCCCTATACCATGTCCCAATATCATGATATTGAATATTTGAGCAGACGAAGATGATTTGTGGGTTGCTCAGTGTCAAATAAGAGGATAATACCCCATGATCCCTCCCTTGTTTCGCATCATTTTCTGTCACACAGTTAATCTCAAGATCGAAGATGAAAAGGCTCCTTTATCATGCCATAAAGGTTGGAGTGAAGGTCCTCTTGCTCGAAGGAAACTCCTTTCTGTGCAGTGTATCATGAATCTCCTTTTGGTTCAATGAAGCTCCTTTGTCATTGCTTTGAGGAATCGAAGAAGGTTTGATGCCTGTCTTCTACTCTCCATTCCTTTTGTAGTGAGGAAGATGTTGGTTGGTTGGTTGGAACTCTAGAATAATTGCACAAATTCGTGTCTCATGTATGAAAAAGAATATCAATTGAGCCATGTGGAGGATATGCAAAGCTTTGTTGATAGGGAAATGCAAGTTCTTTTTTCAATTTATTATGCATAAGATGTTATCATTGACACTATGTTAATTGTGTGAATATTAAATAACATAACTTCAAGATTGCAAGAAGCATAACCTTCTACAAGAAATGATACCCCTTAAGTTAATTATTCTTGAGGAGGACTTTGATACTTTCATTTTACTATGTTTGAAACAATATTTAGTTTGATTTTCATAATTTAATTAGTGGAGTGTATTGATACTTTCATTTTACTATGTGCAAATATAAAAATGATACTGTGAATAATATTTATTTTCTTTTTTTTCACTTGTCTAATAAATTTTCTCAATATCATGGGAAAGATAAACATCAACATCATCATTAATAAAATTTTACATATCTTTTCTCAAACCCCTCTTTAACTAAAAAAATGGTTGGAAAAAAGTTTTTAATAAATGTTTATAACTTTGGGACATCAAAATGGTATAACCCTCTATAAAAAAAAAACTTAAAATTGAAAATAAAGTGATGAAAATATTAAAGAAAAAAGAGAATTGTGTCATTATAAAAAACTAATAAAAACTTGTGATTTTTAATGCTTCTTAGTGAAGAATAAAAAAATGAAATAATGAGTAGTTTATTGAATGCCAAATATCATCCATGTAGTTTTTATATAAATGTAATTCTGTTTTATTATGCCGATAGGCATCCCCCCTATTGGAATCGATCGTTTAATCATCCTTTTAATTACAAATTCCAATCTAATGGCCAACAATTAAAGATGTTGGCATATTCTTCGTCTTACACTCAAATGGATGAATGAGATTTAATGTTCATAAATTCCTTGGATTTCTGAAGGCATCAGTGAACATGTTTACTTTTTCACATTTACATAATCATATTAAGAAATTACTGGATGACTACCTGATTGCCACGTTTAGGTAATTAGCAAATGCTAGCAGGCCTCACTACCTCACATGCCTCATTGTTGTCTCAAATGTTGCCACGTTTTTATGGATTTGAAGCGATCTATTGCCATATCCTTGTGTTTCAATTCACTCAAGCGATGCCACGTTTTCCACCTCATGTCCTAGGCAAAGAAGATAGTATACCATTTGTATCCAACAAGAGGGAACAATTGGCTAGCAATTCAGATCTCACAATAGTATACCATTCGTATCCAGCGAGAGAGACTAATTGGCTAGCAATTCAAAGTTCACCTCATCTTCTAGGTGAAGAAAAATGAGTTTACCATTCACAACCAGCGAAGGAATCGCGTCTAGACAACTGCGTAGTTTCTCAAGTACACTCGGCTCTAGCCAACATGCAAATATGCGGCTAGGGTAAGAACCCTAACGGCTAGGTTTTCACATTGCTAAGGAATGTGCACGTAGATTTTTAGAAAGCCAGATGGATAGGTTAATGTTTTTTCTTTACTTACCTGATTCGTTCTTTCTTTCTGTAGATGACTTCATCAAATTTTGAGAAGCTTTTAATACAGTTAAAAGACTGTTTTTTTTGCTTAGGGGACTTTAATGGCTATTTTCATTTACTTATGGGACTTTCAGGGGTGGATTGTGATTTCAAAAATGCAAGATTAAATATATTTACATATCGATGTTTACATATCGCTATTTCGCTTCACTTTTAGGGGTGGATTGTGATTTCAAAGATGCAATATTAAATATATTTACATATCGTTGTTTCTCTTCAATAGGCAGATATTATCTGTTAAAAGTCTTTCTTTCAATCATAAGAAAAATCCTATATCCATCTTAGAGAGTATTCATGAACCTAATGAGGCAGCCATTTCATGATGTAATTATTCAAGAGGTGAAGGTTCTTTCTCTCCCTCTTTATCAATTGATATTAACATTTAAAATAGAACTTAGCGTGCTTTGTGTACCTAGCGTTTGCCTCCAAGTATATCTATCTCAATATCACAGTGACTATGGTTAATTTTCGAGATGTTATGTTGAATCTCACATTGGCTATGGATATACTTTGAATCATTATATTGAAGTGTATGAATTGTTATGTTGAAGTGTATGGATGCACTCAAATGGGCAATACCATATACATGTTGAATTGCTTAGCAAAGATTATTTCATAAGTGTCGTAGTCTTGTGAGTATATTGGAAGTCATGTGCTTAGAGAATGTGCACAATAGATCACCACAATTCCATTTCCATTACATACCAATGGTAAATGATGATTTTTCCTTAATAACAATAACTCTGCTAAAATCTATTTTTCGTAAAGGGGACATAGTTACAGTCAATATTCAGTTCTACTGGTTAATGATCCATAATTTGGAACTTCGATTAGATTGAGATCCATCAAAATTGAACGGTTGAACTATTAGTAACCCTCAGTTATTAATTATTCTTAAACTGTATTATGACCGATCAATCTGAGTTTTAATTTTTTTAGTATCTCTTGGTGTTATTTAAAGCAATTTTGAGAGAACTGATAGTATCATAAAAATATTAAATATATATGAGTAAATACTTTATATAACGATGGATTCATTTAATGGTAATTACATTGGATTGGATTGGATTTGGTAATGGATACTTTGTAAGAATTCTTTCTTTATTTATTACATGGATGTAGTTTATGGATTGTTTTTATGCTCTTTAGTCACGAGTATTTATTATGAAATGCTCTAAAATATTGAGTTCGTGTTCCTTAGAAATTTATGAACAAATTGGAGTTCAACACCATCCAAAGATATGATCATATGTTTTCCTTATTAATTTATGAACAAATTGGAGGTCAACACCATCAAGAGATATGATCATATGAAGCAAAAATTTTAATTTTTAATGAACAAATTGGAGGTCAACGCCATCAAGAGATATGAAGCACGAATAATAAACATAATTGAGTCCAAGAATTTAAAAAAAAAATAGAAGTAATATTTTTTGGAGGTCAAAAAGATCTGAGAACTCTATACGAACCCAAATTTTAATGGGAAGATATTGATGGTCAAACAACAATGTTTGCTGCCACTGTTTGTACTTCCTCCCAAGGTACTAAATCAGAATGCACAATATAAGAGTTGTAGAACCCTTAAATTATTTAAGATTAGTTAATAAAGATGTATGAATAAATATGTGGTTAGACCTAGACATATTTTTATAATGTAAATAATCCCCTAAGGTTCATAAAAACAATGAATGATGTTATGTACAATGCTTCATTTGCAAATGATTAAAAAAATTGAATAATAGGTTTTGAAAATGCATTGTTACTGTATGTATGTGTAATAATGTATTTTTAAAGTATTAATGTATTACTAAATGGTCAATGTATTACTATTTTAGTAATTATATTTAATAATGCATTTAATATTTTAATTCTATTTAATGTGTTAATGTATTTAATAATGTATCTAATGTATTACTTTAATAATGTATTAATATTTTAACAATGTATTAATTAAAAATGTATTAATGTACAATTAATTTATTATATTATTAAATAGATAATGTATAATTATAAAAATGTATTAATGTATAATTAATTAATTAATCTATTATATTATAAAATAGATATATTATTACATTAATTAATTAATCGATCTATTATACTTAATTAAATAGATATGTTATTAATTAATCTATTATTATTAATCTATTGTATTATTAAATAGATATACTATTAATAATATTATTAATCAATATTTAATAAATTTGGAGTTAAATAGCTATATTATTAATCTTTCCATATTATTAATAAACAAAATATAACAAAAACAATTAAAATATATACATAATTTACAATAGTGATCACTATCATTGTTTGGTTTTGTCTTTAATTAATTAAGCTTGACAATGCTTAATATTTGAATTTTAATATGGCAAGAGAAGGCAACTGTTTTTAACGCTTTAACACCATATTGTATATTTTATAATTATTTCAAATAAGATGTTCTTTTTAATAAATTCTATAATCAATCTTTAAAAGAGCTTGTGTTTTTGTTCCATGTGAAGTTAAATGCTTCACATTAATATCTATACTTTCCCATAGCTTATCGAAAATTTCTCTGCAACCAACATGTTTCAATGAAACGATCTCATTTCTCACAAATATAGTGGTGGAAAAGAAATATAATATTCTGCACAAAATTGTATTTTAATGACGAACATACTCTTATCGTCACACATACACTTATCGTTGCACATACCATTATTATCTCACATACCCTTATATGGGTTTTAATGATGGACATACATTTATTGTTGCACCATGACAAACATAGCCTTGTCATCACAATTTGTTGAACATAGCCTCTTTGTCACAATGTGATGAACATACCTTTTTTGTCGCACTGTGATGAACAATGCCTTTTTGTTGCAATGTGATGAACATAACCTCATTGTCGCTATGTCATGCAAATATCCTTTTGTCACAATGTGACACAAATATCTGATGACAAACAGAGCCCCACTATCACAATGTGACGAACATACCATTATCATTGCATTGTGATGAACATAGCCTTCTCATTGCAAATATCTTGTGATGAACATAGCCTCATCGTCGCAATGTGAAGCAAACATCCTTTGATGAACATAGCCTCATAGTCACAATGTGACAGAAATATCCTTTCGTTGCAATGTGACACAAATATCGTGTGATGAACATAGCCTCATCGTCATAATGTGACAAACATACCCTTATCATTTCACTATGACACATAGCCTCTTTGTCACATTGTGACGAACATACCTTTTTCGTCGCACTGTGATGAACAATGCCTTTTTGTTTCAATGTGATGAACATAGCCTCATTGTCGCTATGTCACACAAATATCCTTTTGTCACAATGTGACACAAATATCCTGTGGTGAACATAGCCCCACTATCACATTGTGATGAACATACCATTATCGTCACATTGTGACAAACATAGACTTCTCATTGCAAATATCCTATGATGAACATAGCCTCATCGTCACAATGTTAAGAAAATATCCTTTGATGAACATAGCCTCGTAGTCACAATGTTATGCAAATATCCTTTCGTTGCAATGTGACACAAATATCATGTGATGAACATAGCCTCGTCGTCGTAATGTGATGGACATACCCTTATTGTTGCACTATGATGAACATAGCCTTTTCATTGCAATGTGATGAACATTGCCTCATTGTCACAATGTAATGAAGATATCCTTTTATCACAATGTGACGAAGAAAACCTTGTCGTTGATATGTGATGAACATAGCCTTGTTGTTGCAATGTGACAATCATACCCTTGTCATTGCAATGTGATGAACATAGCCTCCTCATCAAAATTTGACGAACATAGCCTTCTCATCGCAATGTGATGAACATAGCCTCTTCGTCAGAATGTGACAAACATAGCCTTGTCATGGCAATGTGATGAACATATCCTTGTTGTCGCAATGTGATGAACATAGCCTCGTGATGAAGAAAATAGCCTCATGATGACGAACATAGCCTCGTGATGAAGAACATAGCCTCATGATGACAACATTATGACCTTGTAGTCACATTGTGACAATATTATTACTATGTGTTAATATCGTATTAATACATAGTCTATATTAGACATAGGATATTTACTAAGGCTATGTATTAATACTTTATTAAGGCTATGTATTAAGGCTATGTATTAATACTTTACTAAGGATATGTTCAGCCTAGGCTATTTACAAAGGTCATTAAAGTCCTAATAATGTATTAATAAGGTAAGTAAGGTCAATGTATGAACACTTTAGCAATATATTAATTTTAATGTATGAATTAGTTAACAAGTTACATTATACATTAATGTAAATTAATACTTTAATTTATACATTACATTAATGTAGTAATGCATTATTAATGTATTAATACTTTAAAAATGTATTAATTAATAATGTATTAATGATTTAATGCATTATAATATGCATTAATGTATTAATGTCATCCATATTCATGGTCATGGCTAGCCATGATCATCTACAGACAACAATTGTTGAACATGGTTAACCATTGTCAACCACGGTCAACCATAGTCAACCACGATAATGGTCAACCAAGGTCAATCACAATGAAGGTTTAGGGAAGTTAACCATGGTCATGGTCAACCCTAAGAAACTATGATCATGGTTAACCATAGCCAAGCATGATCATTTTCAATTAATGTATTGAAACTTTAATAATGCATTATTAATGTATTGCTACTTTAATTATGTATACTTTCCCTTAGCTTATCGAAAATTTCTCTACAACCAACATGCTTCAATGAAACGATCTCATTTCTCACAAATATAGTGGTGGAAAAGAAAGATAAGTTTCTGCACAAAATTACATTTTAATGAGGAACATGTACCCTTATCATCACACATACCCTTCTCATCGCACATACCATTATATGGGGTTTAAACATGAACATATCGTTATCGTCGCTTTGTGACAAACATATCCTTGTGATTACAATGTGTTGAGCATAGACTCTTTGTCGCAATGTGATGAACATACCTTTTTCGTCGCACTGTGAAAAACATAGCCTTTTTGTTGCAATGTTATGAACATAGCCTTGTCATCGCAATGTCACATAAATATCCTTTTGTCGCAATGTAACACAAATATCCCATGACGAACATAGCCCCCGTCATCGCAATGTGAAAAACATACCCTTATCGTTGCACTGTGACAAACAAATCCTTCTCATTATAATGTGATGAACATGGCCTCGTTGTCGCAATGTCACATAGATATCCTATGATGAACATAGCCTCATCATGGCAATGTGAAACAAATATCTCGTGATGAACATAGCCTCATCGTCGCAATGTGACACAAATATCCTTTCGTGACAATGTGACATAAATATCATGTGATGAACATAGCCTCACCATTGTAATGTGACAAACATACCCTTATTGTTTCACTGTGATGAAGATAGCCTTGTCATTGCAATGTGATGAACATTGCCTCATCGTCATAATGTAATAAAGATATCATTTCGTCGCAATGTGACGAACATAGAATTGTTGTCGAAATGTGATGAACACAGTCATGTTGTCACTATGTGATGAAAATAGCCTTGTCGTTGCAATGTGACAATCATAGCCTTGTCATTGCAATGTGACTAGCATAGCTTTCTCATAAAAAATTGACGAACATAGCCTTCTCGTCGCAATGTGATGAACACAGCCTCGTCATCTCAATGTGATGAACATAGCCTTGTCATGAAAATGTGACAAACATAACCTTTTCATTGCAATGTGACGAACATAGCCTTGTCATCGCAATGTGACGAACATAGCCTTGCGATGACAAGGCTATGACCTTGTAGTCACATTGCGACGGTATTAACACTATTTGTTAATATTGTATTAATACATAGGCTATGTTCGAGATAGCCTATTTACCAAGGCTATGTATTAAGGATATGCATTAATACTTTACTAAGACTATGTTCGACCTAGGCTATTTACTAAGGTCATTAAAGTCCTAATAATGTATTACTAAGGCAAGTAAGGTCAATGTATTAACACTTTAGCAATATATTAATTTCAATGTATCAATTAATTGATAAGTTAAACTATACATTAATGTAAATTAGTACTTTAATTTATACATTACATTAATATAATAATGCATTATTAATGTATTAATACTTTAGAAATGTATTAGTACTTTATTAATGTTTCAATGTATTAATTATTTAATACATTGCAATATGCATTAATGGATTAATGCCATCCATAGTCATGGTCATGGCTAGCCATGATCATCTACAGACAACAATTGTCAAACATGGTTAACCATTGTCAACCATGGTCAACCACAGTCAACCGCGGTAATGGTCAACCAAGGTCAATCACAGTGAAGGTCATGCACAGTGAAGGTTTAGGGAAGTTAAGCATGCTCATGGTCAACCAAAAGAAACTATGATCATGGCTAACCATACTCAAGCATGATAATGAATTAATGAATTAATGTATTGATACTTTAATAATGTATTTATTAAGATATAAATATTTTAATAATGTATTATTAAAGTCTTAATTCATTTCTAATGTATTAATATTTTAATGTTTTTTTTTTAAGTATCGATGTATTATTAAATGGTAAATGTATTACGACTTTAGTAATGTATTTATTAATGCATTTAATATTTTAATCATATTTAATGTGTTAATGTATTTAATAATGTATCCAATG
>JZKD02S2308122.1:256545-276478 GCA_000966675.3 Picea glauca | reverse complement strand
TCAAATATTTAAATTGCAATTTGATTACAATTTCATAAATTTAAAATAAATTGTATAAATTTTTAAATTAAAAAATACAAATTTCTTCTTATTTATATTTATAATAAGCACAAGAAAATACACTTCGAGAATTATAAGTAAATTTAAAGTTATAAAAACTTTTACTTAGTTTAATAAAACAAGGGTGAAAATAAAATAATAATAAATTAATATTATAATTAAAAACATATGAAAAATGATATATGTGGAAAAATCTTTAACCTGGTTAACTTTATCAATATTAACACTTAAATTAATAAATAAAATATATTTAATAAAAAAATAGAATATAATATATTTTAAATATAATATACTATGTTTTTTTAAATTTTATATGATAATGATGACGAGGATGATTAACCTCCACTAAGATTGAATTGGTTTATCATACTTTAAGAGGGTTAGTGATTACTTTCCATTATTTAGAATTTTGTTTTTGTGCTTGAAAAGTATTAAGAGAGAAACTTTCCAAAATCGCCATAATTTTGTTGAGCTAACAGGTTAAGAAGGTTGATAATGTAACAAATATTTTGAAAATGACATCTAATCTGGATATAGGCTGGACAATCTAAAATAATTTGTTATTATCTTAGCAATGTTTTTTCTTTACACTTGTCAAAACAGAGAAAAAATTTTGATCCTTTAATTTAGGATTAATTACATCTTTATAATACCTTGATTACATCCTTATACAATTTGTAAACATTTAATTAATAAATTAAATATATTTAATAAAAAAATCAAATATATTTAAAAATATAACACAATATGTTTTTTTTTAAATTTTAAATACAATTTTTAAACGTTTTATTCATCCTAAAAATATAAGACCCGACCTGAAAATTAGCAAGTTATATATTAACACAATGAATTCAGAAATCAATATAATATAATATAATATAAAATCGAAGGGATTGGTGAGCCGAGTTCCAAGTGAAACAGATAAAATATCCACTCCATCTTTAACTGTGTTGTCAAAGCTAGCTAAAATCTGTACACTTGGACACCCATAATCCAGTGAGCACACCCTGTACATGGCAATTCTTGTAGAGCTACTAGTTGGTCTGCCTTTGGCTGTTCCATTTTCTAGACCATAATAGTTTGCATTGTCCACAAATTTCCAGGTTGCAGTGGATGTTGTATGCGTTCCATGGCCCTGTTCATCTCTTGCAGTCGTTGCTTTTGTCCATATCAATTTCTGTTTATTATTTTATTCAAATCATCGTCCTCTTCGCCTGAGTAATATATTGCCCCAATTATTTTCCTATTCACATTATTTGAGCTCTAAATCATACGAGACGAGAGAAGAAAGGAAGGAAGGGAATCTTATAGTCCGGTAAAATCTATTTCAAATAGGTCACATGATAATTCTATCTTATTGTTATTTTCATTGTTATTCTTTTTCACTGTGATGGAGAGGAGAAACAATCTCAAACAATCAACTAGTCACTAGCTATAAAAATCTAAGAACAATGTGAAATACAAACACAAAACCACAATCTATTTGAATGGTATAAATCACCTGTTTCAATTGGAAACGTTGAAATCTTGACCCTTCATGCACGCTTCCTTCCATACCCTTATCATTGAAGTTGGTTTCTTCTGGTCAAATGCCTGGCGATGTTCCATACAAAACAAGTATATTACTGTAATTGCATGATCATGAATCCCACAACTCCAGTTCACTGAATCAATTGAATTTTTTTCTATAAGACTAAAATATGAATATCACTTTATACCTGAATCTAGAAATCCTATTATGATATCAGCACCAGAAGTACCCTGTTTTCCGGAAAAAGAATTTGGCACAACCAGTTCCTTTTCTATGTAGTCCCATGAGTGTGTTGTATGAAGGTTTAACACTGGATGAAGGAACACTGATAATACTCCTGGTTTCCCTACTAAATCATTGGAGTGTATAAAAATAGGAGGCTGGGGGCTTACTTGGTGATGAGAAAGGTGGAGGCAGTGAGGCGATGTATAGAGTACGGTGTGTAGAGTACAGAGTTGGTCGAGGAATCGTGAGGCAGTGGATAGAGTACAAGAGTATTTATGAATTATCTCTTAATGGACAATAAAGAGATAGGATATGTAGATACATGATGATATGGCAATTATTTCTATGATAATTGCAGAGTGGTATGTTGAACAAAGATGTTTTTTTCTAAAACCTATCAACATCAAGAATAGTGAACAAAATGGTTGTTTTGGAAAACGTGTCAACTAGTTGACATGTTTTCTTAAAAACCTATCTCTAAGAGATGTTTTCGGCATAATTATTGTATTTTTGATTAATTAATATTTAATTAATTATTAATTATTAATACATGTCACATTTTATTATTTTATTATGGTATGTATTATTTTATTTTTGATTAATTAATATTTAATTAATTATCAATTAATAATTGATAATTAATTAGTTATTAATAATTGAGTAATTAATTATTAATAATTGATTAATTATTATGAATTAATTACTAAATAATTATTATTTATTAATTAATACTTGATTATTAATTATTATATTTAAAATGTATTAATACATTAATAGTTGTGCCCCACACATGTCGGCTGTCAACTAGCAACAAACACATTTAAGTAAAAGTGGTTGATATACGCTGATCGATCCCATTAATTTAAAAGGGTGGAAAATGGGGCTGAGGCGTATATCAACCACTTTTACTTAAATGTGGTTGTTGCTAGTAATAAACAATATCTCATGCTGGATTATTTTAAAAAACCATACAAAACATATAATATTATATCATGTGAGCTCCATGCCCCAAGTGAAGGTCCAAGTGACCTTGTGCCTTCACAAAATGACTTCCACCTATCCAGGCCCTGCAAGGACAAGAAAATTCTCACAAGTCACAATCATCATGTCAAGTAAGATATATATAATAAAAGAACCACCTAAACATGTGCATCAAGTCCCCCCTCTAAAAATAAACAAATTCTCAAAGACCTTATGCAACTTGACAAATTTAGGTATGGGAGGGTTGTCACGATGACCTATTGGGTGAATCATTACCCAATTCAAGGAGTGTTTCCTAGGTGGACCCTCTCTAAGTCATGTGAAGAGTATGAGGTGTATGGGGAGTAATACTTTTGGGCATGGGGTTTCTTGACATACAAGGGCTCATATTGTTGCATTTATGGGTGCCTTTGTAGAGAGTGTGCTACCCTTCATCCACGATGCAACATTTTTCCAAGCCCTTTTTTCCATTAGTTTATTAGAGTGTTTCCAAGTTGAATCTAAAGTGGGACTTCTATCTAAGCATGAAAATCATTGCCCACATTAACTCTACCTTAGTCACAATGTGCTTCCCCAAGTTGAAGAGAATGTGTGGGAATTCTACTTAAGCATGAAAAATATTGCCCACATATAGTCTACCTTGGTTGGCATGTTCAATTAATTATTATTTTACAGGTCCCTCAATTTTTGTGAAAAACATTTCATTGTTCCTTGGATCCTTGTGAGAGCATATGGAAGGTTTATGATTGGCTTTTATCTTTTTCCAACTACAAGCCTTTGGGCCTTTGTCCCCCTTCTTCCCATGAATTGAGGTACAAGCCCTTCTTGGGTCAATGTCGCCCGAAAACCCAAAAGATGAGTAAATGAAGGGAGAGAAACATGAAAAGTGGCAAGTATGTGTGAGAATGGTACAATGATTCATCAAGGAGACCCCCTAGTAGCAACCCTTTCCCCGAGGGTGACCACTTACTAGGAAAATAATGTCAATCACTAAGGTAAAACAAGGCAAAAGAGCATAATTTCCAAGCAAATGTTTTCAAAATCAAGAAAGGACATTTTGCAACATATCCAAACGCTTCATTTATTAAAATGACACTTACCACAACACCATAATTGTTACCTCATGGAGAAAGACCTATCGTCCTTTGTGAGCCAAGATGGTTTGGTGAATGGTGCAACCATTGATCTCATGGTGATGAGTGGTGTGATGTGGGGCTCTTCCTGCTAGTTTGTCTCTTGGTACTCCATGTTTGCAACCCGAGGGCCTTGAGACATCATCTCCTTAGTTATCCCTAGAAATGAGGGATAACATTTGGCTCCTACTTAGGGACATGTACTCTTCGTAGAGTGCATGGGAACCTCAACATATCTTGGTAAGATATGTGCCTACACACATGGAAACAACAAACTATGAAATCTAGGGTGGCTCACTCACTCTTTGTCTATATGATAAAAAATCCAAATTAATCCTAAAATAATTTTTTTCATTTTTCAAAAATTTCTAACTAACATATAATATGATAAAAGAAAATGATGTAAAGGAACTATGAAAATATGGAGGTAGATAAAAATGAAAAAGTGAAAATGAGATGCAACTAAACTGCCATGAGCAAGTGAGATGGAAATGCAAGAAGCAAGATGATATACCTACTTACCTGGGGCCTTGGGGCCCTAAAGGTCAGGTCATGAAAATTTCAGGTGATTTCGTACAACCAGTGCAACCACCTTCTCAACATTTCATTAAGGTATCTTCCCTTGTGCTTAATCATGTAGTACAACAAACATAAGTCAAGCATAAAATAATCATAAGAATAAATAAGCATGTAATCAATCATAGAAAGCAACTCATGGAAATGGGTGGGAGGGAGGAAATCCTGATGGAAAGAATAGACACAAGCCTGATCGATCCATCTCTGAATAGGACTATTGTATATAGATGACAGTTCATATTCATCCACACATAAATACCCATTGCTTATTGAAGACTAAGAGGAGACGAGAGACCGGAATCAAACCGCATGGATTCCCTCAGAATACGATAAACAGTAAGGAACAACTTCATGTCCGAAGAAAGAAACCCCCCTACTACTGAGAAATTGTTTCCATCTTATCAACACCCGTTTGTAAGAAGCATCACGATGAAAACATTGCTTCTCGGTAATGCTATTCTTCGGTTTCTTTGAGTTAGCCACTCCCTGGTGTCCATCAAAATCCGAGCATGAAGGTTCTTTAAAATATTCATAGAATACATTCAAATCCCCAAAAGGGAATGCATCAAAAATCTCAATAGATTATTGAAATTTATCATGGGTATATTGCAACAAGTCATCCTCAAATGGATGAAAATAATATGTGACCTTATCATCATTGAGCTACCAAAAGTCTAAATAATATGCACGTAAAGACCAGTTATCTGAAAATGAGAACTCAACCCCTTTTGCATGAGAACTACCTTCCATGTCGTAAATGAGATCTCTATAAAAAATGAAGCAACCCACATCCCATCTACATCTCCCAACTTGTATGAAATAATCAATGTGTTGATCAACCATGTTAGAGGGGTTATTCACAAAAACATTTGCATCATTTGGACTAATCACTTCTTCATCTTCATATGCAGGAGGAAAGAAAGGCCGAACAAATTCATCTTCGTCGGGCGAGAGAATGGATACCGATGTCTCATCTGGATTCTCAGTACATGGAACTTCATCAAAATTCTTCTTTTTCTTCATGGACATGCCCCTCTGACGCCTCTTCATCACAAGGGGATTAATCCTTAATGAAGATTGCTTCATCTGATTGTTCCTGGGAAGATCAAAAGAAAAATATTATCTTTCTTGTCATCGTAGACTTCCTCTCTAGAAAGTAAATTTTTGTCAAGATCATGCAATTCATTAGAGTCTTCCTCTTTGTAGAGATATCCTTCAAAGGAAATCACCCTCAAATGCTCAATCAAATCCAAATGAAACATATTTTCTTGGAAAACATCTTCAAGGTCATGAACCATATCTTCAAATTGATGGGACTTCGGTCCACAATGTGTAAGGAATTCTCGGATGAAGATAGCTAAATACTTTGAGATACAATCATGCTTGATCAAATTCCTCTCTTTCTTATCCAAGGATGCCAAGAACAATTTCATTAGAACATCATATTGGGTTATCTGATACCAATAAATGTATTCAACAAACTTGGCAACATGTGTAACAACTGAGCATGGGTTTCCATCAAAATTTGATATATCATCCCACCTTTTTAGTAGGTGTTTATCATATACCTCCATGGTTTACCAGTGGAGTCACCATATGATCTTGAGGCTTATCAAATATGGGGAGGGTATCTTCCCTCAATGGAGTCACCAGATGAAATTTGTAGGAATCTCATCGAGGATGGAAAGGGAGCTTTCCTCAAATGGAGTCGCTAGAAAAGATATGGTGAAGGATTTGGGAAAGGCTTGCCAAATTGTTGTTAGGGATCAAAAGAAGATTCAAAATCTTCCCCGTCAACGATACCAAAATATTATTGCACAAATTGTAGGTTGGGAAAAGCCCGACCCAAACCACCGGAGTGTGACAACTACAAGAGTACCTACCCAATGTCACCTTAGATAGACACTCCCTTCGCTTTAGTGATAATAAGTGACCACAAGAGGGGAATCCCGATGGGGATTGAGATGGAAAGTGGTATAATGTCCAATGAAACCACTATAGGTCAAGCTTGGAAGTGGGAAAAAGTCTTGGAAAAGAGTCTTGTTTAGTAAGGATGGTTTCCAAAGTGTTGTGTACATGAAAGTCAATGTTAAACTTGACAAGAAAAAGACAAAGTATACATACACAAGCCTTTAACAAAAGGGGAACAAGCAAGAAATATTGTTGTCCAAAAAACGCAAATATATATATATATATATATATATATATATTATTAATAGCTGCAAAATTAACCATGCAAAACACCATGTAATTATTGGGTAATCAAGTCCTATTCACATAGATAATATCTCAATATTGTAGCACAAGTTTTGATGGAAAAATAGGGCTGCAAAATGATGTTATCAACAATATGTCACGGAAGCCTTGTGGTTGCAGAATATATATATAGTATTAATAGCTGCAAAATTAACCATGCAAAACACCATGTAATTATTGGGTAATCAAGTCCTAATCACACAGATAATATGTCAATATTGTAGCACAAGTTTTGATGGAAAAATAGGGCTGCAAAATGATGTTATCAACAATATGTCAGGGAAGCCTTGTGGTTGCAGATTTTTTTTTCTACAACAACAAGTTCTAGCCACTGAAATTCACAAGAAGAGTACTTAAATAAAATCCCTTAACAAGAAGAATAATTATAACTATTTACTTGCAATTTTCAGCGGTAGAAAGTGTTGAGATTTTACTTATGCAACTAACAATTACAATTCATATATTCTTATTACAATTATTTAGCACATTAACTGCATATACAAGATCATTGAAAGAGAGACAATCATAGAAACAAGATAGAAACAAAGATTATCCTGGGAAACCCTCTAGGGGAATAAAACCCAACAACTTCTTCTAAATAAATTCTTCAACCAAGAACAATGCCAAGATAGAAAACATATAGTCCTTTGTTGAGTCTCCCTCTCTCTCCAAAACTTGTGCACCTTTCTCTCTCTTATGCTTAAGTGAGATACGTGTATAAATGAGGCTTCTAGCCTCTATATTTATACACAAGTGACTTGCCCTTTTAACTGCTAGGGACGACTTGACATATGTCTCTTAATTATATTTTACATTAGCCACAATAGGGGCTGACTTGACAATTTGAATTTCTTTTACAATAAAGGCCACAATGGGGCCGACTTTACCAATACAACATAATAATATTCTTTTAGGGTTTTTGCATGATCAAATACAATAGGATAATATCTTCCACAACTACATATTCTTCAACACTCCCTCTTATCTAGGAAGGTATTCTTTAGGAACAATCTTCTTCTACATGTATGTACACTTCGACCATTGTCTTGTTGAATTTCACGAATCTATATATCATAAGAAGTTCTGCACTTTCACCAACCTTTTGTACTAGAGTAGCATACCAATCTGCATTGGAGTACCAACTTGCGTTGGGGTAGTGTACTAGCCTACATTGGAGTACTAACCTATGTTGGGGTAGCATACCAACCAGTGTTGGAGTACCAACCTGCGTTGGAGTACCAACTTACAATGAGTTAGCATATGAACCTACGTTGGAGTACCAACCTACACTCTAGTAGCGTACCATCCTGCATTGGAGTACCAACCTGCACTGAGGTAGCGTACTAGCCTGTGTTGGAGTACCAACCTACACCAGGGTAGCGTACCAATTTGCGTTGGGGTAGCGTACCAACCTTCATTGGAGTACCAACCTGCACTGGGGTAGCGTACCATCCTGCGTTGGAGTACCGACCTGCGCTGGGGTAGCTTCCTCTATTGGGGATCACATCTCACTACTAAAGAAAACAATCACTTCTGACTACTAGATAAGTCTTTCTGGATCACTCCAAGCTTGTCTCTTAAATACTCAAACTTAACTCTGGACAAGGGCTTGGTCAACACATCTGCTACATGTTTGTCGGTGGCAATATACTGGAGTATTACTACTCCCTTTTGTGCCATGTCCCGAACATATTGATATTTGATCTCAATGTGTTTTGACTTGTCATGAAACATAGGGTTCTCTAACAACTTCATACAACTATGGTTGTCACATAAAATGCAAGTTTCCTCTAATTCGAGATCAAATAGCCCTGCAAGCAACTTTCTAATCCACACTGCTTATTTTCTAGTTAAGCATGTTGCAATATATTCTTCTTTGACCGTACTAAGTGCCACAGTGGTTTGATTACTGTTGAACCATGCAATCATAGTTGATCCTAGACTGAAGAAACACTCGCATGTACTTTTCTAATCTGCTACACTACCGACCCAATCAGAATCAACATAGACATGTAGGCTTATATCCTGATCTGAGACATATTTGAGACCATAATCAATTGTACCCTTTAGGTACCTCAATACATGTTTTGTTGCAACTAGGTGAACATGTCTTGGCTCAACCATATACTGACTCAAGTTGTTCACCACAAAACATAGGTCTGGTCTTGTGTTTTTCAAATACATCAGTGATCGGATCATTTGTCTATACAAGGTGACATCCACTATTTCTGAAGATGTATCAATTAGAAACTTCAGATTTGTCATGGTGGACGTAGGTATGACCTTGCAATCCATCATATCGAACCTCTTCAGAATCTCTACTGTATATTTTCCTTGGTTTAGGAGAATCTCATTTTGTCTTTGCCATACCTCTAGACCTAGGTAGTAGTGCATTATTCATAGATCTTTCATCTCGATTTTTTTTGCAAGCTTCCTCTTGCTCTTAGCGATGGGATTCTCTTCTCCTGTTAGAAACAAGTCATCTACGTATAGCAATATTATTACTATAGTTCCATCCTCAACCTTGTAGTACAGATTGGGATATGATTTACTCTTGGTAAATCCCAAAATCATTAGGAAGTTATCTATTCTCCCGTACTAAGCCATGGGGGCTTGCTTCAAACCATATAAGTATTTCTTTAGCCTACACACACGTGTCTGTCTGTCACGTGTCTCAAAACCTTGTGGTTGATCCACATACACTTCCTCTTCTATCTCACCATTCAAGAAATTTGTCTTCACATCCATTTGGTGTATCTTCCATTTATTTACTACAAATATTGCAAGCACAGTCCTAATGGAAGTGTATCTCGCTACAAGAGAAAAAGTATCCTCATAATCAATGCCTTCTTTCTGGGAGAATCCTCATGCCACGAACCTTTCCTTGTATTTTTCAATACTTCCATCTGCTGCATGCTTTATTTTGTAAATCCATTTTGAGCTTAAAAATGATTTCTCTCTTGGTCTTGGAACCACATCCCAAACATCATTTTTCAAAATGGATTGCTACTCTTCAATCATGGCATCCTTCCATTCCTTATTGTTTGCAACCTCTTCATAACATGTAGGTTATGTATCAATAATATCACTAAGTTGTGCCATGTAATTGGAATAAGGTTTTGGTTTCTTTCTTTCTCTATAAGTTCCTTCTGGAGCACTATATTTTTCTACATCTTGTATAATCTCACGAGCCCAAGATGGCCTCTTATTTCCTCTAGGTGGATTTGTGGGTCTTTGTGGCTCTTCCATGTCATGATCTTCTATATCATGTTCTTCTGGTACAATATCATTTCTCGTGTCTTCAACTCTTGGAGATACTAGTTATTCATCATGGTATTCATTTGTACGACACTTCCTTGAATTGTTGAATGTTGCATCCGCATCAAAGGTAACATCTCTACTAATATCAACATGTTTGTGACCAGGGATGTAGACTGTATGCCTTCGATGTTTCACTGTAACCAACAAATATGCCTTTCTTTACTGAAGGGTCCAATTTGGATCTTTTTTCCTTGGGAACATATACATATACTGGACAATCGAATAGTCTCAGGTGGCTGACTTCTATCTTCTCTTCTGCGAACATTTCTTCTCAGGTCTTGCTCCTAAGAACACGATGGGGTGCTCTATTCTGCACTTACACTGCAGTCCTTGTTGCTTCTTCCCATAGATGTTTTGGTAAGTTCTAATCATGAAGCATGGACTTCACTGCTTCCATTATGGTTCGATTCTTCCTTTCTGCCACACCATTTTTCTAAGCATTGTATGGAGTAGAGAGCTCCCTCTTAATCCCAACTTCCCCACATAATGCATTGAATTCATCTGATGTGAATTCTCCACCTGTTTCTGACCTCAAGACCTTAATTTTTTTTTTCAGAAATATTTTCTATGAGGGTCTTGAATTCCTTAAATTTGCTAAACACTTCACCTTTTGTCTTCAAGAAATAAATCCAATATTTGTGTGAAAAATCATCAATGAAGGAGACATAATCTACATACCCATTGGATGAAGAGGTGGACATAGTTCCACATACATATGAGTGTATAATTTCCAATATGACTTTGGCCTTTCTTTCACTGCTTGGAAATGAGATCTTCATGCTCTTGCCTTTTGCACATCCCTTTCATATGACCTCATGTTCCACTTGGATCTCACGTAATCATGTCACCATCTTTCTCATGATCAGTAATTCCTTATAGTGTATACAAGTAAGTCTTTTGTGCCATAACTCACATGAGTTTACGGTATTGTGAACCAGGGTTGTTTTTTAGTGTCCTTTCAATTTTTATAAGCCTCCCTCTTGGACACCAATCACAATTTCATCATTGAAGGATTTTTCTTTTGGCCACATGATAAATTCTCCATCGACAAATGAAATTATGAAACCCTTCTCTTCTAGAGCTAAATAGAGAGGAGATTCTTCCTTAACCTAGGTATGAGTAAAAAATATTTTATTTCATCAATTTTCCAGAATCCAACTTGAAGGAAGCTTCTCCTATGCCTTTGATAGGATACTAATAATCATCTCCAAGTTTCACTTTATGAGGTGAATCCTTCTTGATCAAATTTGACAAAGAGTATTGATATCCTGTCATGTGCTTAGAAGCACCACTATCAATGAGCCAAGTGCCACTTTTATGAGTGACAATTCCTCAAAGGGATGAAATTAAAAGATATGGTTCATTATCACTTTCTCCCTCTAGATATTTAGATCTTACGAGATCATTCTATTCTAGAATGTATTTCCACGCTTGGAGGTCATTGGATCCTTCAAGCTTTCCATCAAGCCTGAAACTGGTAGACATCCTACCCAGAACAAGTGAACACCAAATAACTTTTCAAGATATGGATCTAGACCTTACACTAGAGTTTTGCTGAACCAAGACAAAACATTTCACAGGAATTTCAATAGCTCCAAATAGACATCCATATCTAGGGTTTATGAGGAAACACTAATTTTTCAAATTTTGAATTTTCGAATTCTGGTCCATGGAAGTGATGCACCTTTCCTAGGTTATTTCCTAGGTTATATTAGATTCACAAACATCCTCCAACAAAGGGTAAAACGTCACTCTTAGGGTCTATGCAAAAACCTTAATTCTATATCAGCAACAAAACTGAAAACTATATCTTGGAGAGGGTGCGCTAAGGCTAGGAAAACATTCGTAAACTATGAGTTGGTCTCTTTCAGGCCTACTCTGATTCCATGTTGATAATTTACTTATACAACTAACAATTACAATTCCTCTTTTCTTATTACAATTATTTAGCACATTAACTACATATATAAGATCACTGAAAGAGAGACAATCCCATAACTAAGAAACCCTCTAGGGGAAGAAACCCCATCAACTTCTTCTAAATAGATTCTTCAACCAAGAATAATGCCAAGAAAAAAAACAAATAGATCTTTGTTGCATCTCCCTCTCTCTTCAAAACTTGCACACCTTTCTCTCTCTTATGCTTCAGTGAGATAAGTGTATAATTGAGGCGTCTAGCCTCTCTATTTATACACAAGTGACATTCCCTTTTAAATACTAGGGCCAACTTGACAAATATCTCTTAGTTATATTTTACATTAGCCACAATAGGGGTTGACTTGAAAATTTGACTTTATTTTACAATAAAGGCCACAATGGGGCCGAATTTACCAATATAAAATAATAATATTCTTTTAGGGTTTTTTCATGATCAAATACAATAGGAGAATATCTTCCACAACTCATATTATTCAACAGAAAGAGTAAAAACATATGATTGTTGGCATAGGGGAAGACCCTGGGTTCAATGCTACAACAACACACCAACAAAACCCTAACTACAGGCCTTTTTGGCAACACTTGCGAAGTAGATGAAGTCTCACTCGAGGTAGAGGAAGGGGTGGGTGCAAGACTCAGGTGTCTGCAACCTTAGCTGGGACACAGATCTGTGATTATATCGCTTACAAATCACTTAGCATAGATCATTCATCATTATTCCACTTAGATCTACTTCGCCGACATAACAGAACATCACATCATTCACTTAGGTCTAGGTTATTTTAGCACTTAGTAACAACAAGACATATCAGATCTGGTAGACCAAGCACTTAGCACCTTCATACACACCGGATTTAGCATTCATATACACCTATAGCACTAAGCATAAGAAATTTTATTTAATCACATCTAAGCACTTAGCAATACAAAACATCTAAGAATAAGCACAAATCACAACACACAGTATTTATGTGGTTCACCCCCACCCTGGGGCTACATCCACCAACTCTTCTTCCTTATTAGCTTCAGTCAATATGGTTACAACACAAAGCTATCAAAATCCTACTCCACATAGGACAGGAGATCTGCGTGCACCTTGCCAAATCCTCCTTCCTTGAGTAGACCTAGCACAGAGCCTCCTTACAATCTATGCACTCAACACTTACAACACTTGCACTCAGCTCTGCAAGTCAATCATATAGATCAATTCTAGCACTAAGCCCTTAGCTAATCTTCTCTCTTTTTCCTCTTGTTTCTTACATCGCCTAGATATCTCTTTATACATTACAAAAGTGGGCCTAAGCATGGGTAAACCCACGAGTCGACATCCCTTTCCCATTACATAATCCCAAAACCCTAAAAGGACCCAAAAGTAGGCCTAAATCCCTTGATCTCCGCTTCACTTTACGCTTCGTCTTCGACAATTTTTCGAAGTCCCAAAAATGGTCAAATATGGCCAAGTGTTCCTCAAAACTTGGTCAAGGGCCAACAGGCCCCCAAAAATCACCTGTGACTCGTCCCGAGTCACTCAGGTTTGATCAGTTCTGCCTCGAACGCCTCGATCTTGGATCAAGCTGCTTCGACCTGCTATTGTGCCATGACCTCTTTCTTAGTGAACTCCTGGATGAGTGCGTCATTCACCGACCCTTCTAAGCGTTTCTCTATTGAATTCACGACCTGCTCCAGCTCTGTTCCTTGGCTCTCAATCTCTGTAAATAGCTGGCATGACTTATCCTGCATAGGTTGAAGTTGTTGAGTTACTTCCATTACCTTGATCTAGATCGTATGGATCTACTACTGGGCGGTGCGTTGCTCATGAGACCACTTCATTCTCTCTATGGGTGATAGGGCCTTCAGCTGCACCTGTAGCTTTTCGGCTTCATGCTTCGCCTCCTGGAGCTGCGACTCCAATTTATGCAATTATGGATTCTCAGTTAGGTTCTCACATATATGTGCACTTCTGCTACTTAACTATTTGCATTCCTCAGCTAGTGCTTTAATCCTTTCTACTATGCTTCGGGTAGTCATTTCTTACTGGTCGCGCACTTCTTGCGGGGTACTTGGTATGGTTTGAAGCTCTAATTCCACGACTCTTTGTTGAAGTTGTTGAATAACTTCAACAAGCTTCATCACTTGGCATTCTATGGGTTCTTCTGCCTTCTGCTCTAAGCCAGTCACAAAGAGAAATGCTCTGTTGACTGCTTCTTCAATCCCTATTTGCTTCACGAGCAGCTGCTCTTTCTCTTTTTGGATCTTCACCCTATCTTCTTCAAATTTTTCTTGGAGAGTGTCCTTCTCTTGTTGCATAGCTTGGCATTGTTCGGTGATTTCCTCCTATGCTTTCTTTAAGGCCTGGGTGGCCTACATTGTTTCTTCCTATTCTTTCCAAAGGCATACTTTGACTGTGTCAGCAATCTTGTAGAGTTGAACTGGTTCATCTCCCTCTTCTGTTTTTCCTTCTGGCAGGGGCGCAGTGGAGACTGCGCGGCTAGACTGAAGTGCCTGTTGCACTCCTTTGAGCTCGATCTCAATTCTGTTGTACATTGTCTCTTACTTAGCTGCCTGCTTTTCTGCTATCTCTTCTATAGCTTCATTCATAGTTGCAATGAGGAAACTTAAGTCATTTGGAGTGAGTGTGGTCTGTAGCTTAGTTATGGGTGCTTTCAATTTCTTTCAGGAGGAAGGATCCGGAGGTGAACCCTTCCTCTTGTTTATGATTTCTACTTCATCTTCTGGTCTTTGTTCGACTTCTTCTAAGTCTTCGCCATCACCTCCTTGATCTGGTGTAATAGAAGCCATCCTCATAGATAGGTTGTCTTTATCCCGGACTTCCTCAGCCTTCTTTATCTTCTTTGTTTTCTTTGTCTTACTGGGCCCAGGTGTATCCTGCACAGCTTTTGGCCTATTGATGTCAGACATTTCTGCAGGTTCTGCTGAAACAAGGGTTTCGCCGACCATTCCTTGGTGATCTCCTCCAGATCTTATTCTGTCAGCATATAATACGACTGAAATTGTTCCTTGTTCTCATCAGCACGTGTTGTAATGTATATGAAATGGCAGTCCGCGCTGAACTTCATCAAAGGCCGAAACCTGTGTAAAGTATTCGGGGTCATGCAAGGCTTGGACTGGATGATGATCTTCAACTGCGTGTAGTAGGTATGGAAAACGATGTTGGATTGCCACTGCTTGTTCATATCATTCGAGTACCATAGTGTATTGAACTTCGCGGCTAGTGGTTCAAAGGGGTCGATGTCTGGGAAGGTTTCACCTTCTGGTATCTCCTATGCAACGAAATCTATAAGTATCAAGAGACAACTAAAATGGAATTCATGCCCCTGATCCTAGGCTTCTCTTCAGTCAATATCTAGTTGTTTCACTAGGTACTTTTCCCAGTTCATCTATAGTCCCTCTACGCATTTCCCTGCGAGGTCAACTACGAAGCTAGATACTTGCGTGGGTCAATTCTTGCATACCAAATTCCATGTGATCAGTTGACAGGTGAGGTGCACTGCGCCACTTTCAATAGAAGCTACCTTGTATCCTCACACACATTTCTCAACATTTCCATAATATTCTTTGATCTTCTAAGCAAGAGCACGATCTGCGGTCTTTCCAGGATAGTAATCATGGGGATTAGGGCCCTACATGCCAAGCCCGGTGATCCGATTTATCAGCACTAGATCAACTATTATGCGGTGATTTAACCATAATTATCTTCCATGGTAACTTGCCAACAACAACTTCACATAAGCATTCACCTCCTGGTGTTTGCTAAAGTGTGGTATTTTCATAACATTGAGCAGAGTGGACTGCGCGAGGTTCATCGTCCATTGCTGAGGGACAATCTTCGAATTCTTTCTCTTGGTTCTGGTTAAGTACTTGTACGGGGCAAGCATGCTGTAAACTTTATGATCCCCCAGGTTGAAGTCACTAAAATTCAATGCTGCAATCTTGTCTTGATCTACATGAACTGCGCATACCCCTTTCGGCAGGTATGCAGTGACTAGAGCGTACTCAAAGTCTCTAGGTGCACTATCTCTGTTGATCGCACCATTCATAGATGGTATGTAAGCAGGTAGAATTGATGGAACCAACTTCACTTTGGCCATATCATCTTTATGTTTGGTTCTTCTTTCTGCGTCATCTCGGGATGTTCCTGCTTGAGCAGTCGACAGGGAGGCTTGCACTCCTCTCGTCGATGATGCTTGTAAACTGGTATACAATCCTCTCTCCAACATGACTCTTTCAGCTCTGAGGCTAGCGAATACCTCTCTTACAGATTCTTTAGCTGCGCTAAATTCATCAGACATATACGCTCAGGATAAATATCTTGGGTTCTCAAAGTAACGTAGGTACTGTAATAGGGTAGAGAGTAAGAGTGAAGTAATCACTGTTCACAATTCATGTAGTCTGCGGACTCAAATTTTCAATTAGCAAAAGTGCCTTCCATGCATGGCGCGATGGAATAAGTAAGTAATTCTGTAATAGATCATTTGTAATGAATATCGGGCTTCATTAACTCTTGTTTTGTCTGTTTGGTGCGGTCTAATGGTCTGGTGATGAGCCATCAATGCTTTTCAATCCATTCAGAGCGACAGTCGAATGGATATATCGGCTTCCAACGAGTATATTACTTCGCTATGGTGAAGTGACCCATGTTGTTGTTCTGATATCCCAACGAAGTTCCAATTTTACAAGTTTTCTTTCTGAGAGGTTCCGTCTAGAACCCTCTGTAGCCTGTCGATCTTAGCTCTCTTTTTACTTAGCTTCCTAGCCTTCTTCCCCATGAGCTCCGTCTCGATAGTTCTTTTCCCGTTCTGATTTTCCTTGGGTATAGTCACTTCACACTGTTGAGGTTCTCTCCTAAGACTCAGGGGTACTACTTTTTCTATATCTGATACAGATACTCCAATCTTCCATGAGTCCCCTAATGCTTTTGCAGCTTTGACATCTGGGCTTCTAGTGTCAAATAGATTTGATTTGTTCTCCTGTTCTTCAATCAACTGCGTGATCCTTCTGGTCATGAAATCTTTTAACTCTTGTATCTGTTGTTCTAAAATGTTTTCTTCTCCCTTCTTCATGGATTGATCTCTTTCAATACAAGGTTTTCCAAGTAACATAGTAAACGGGGCGGTGTCAATAAATTTGATAATCTCAAAATCTTCCTCTGTCGAAGTTCCATTGACATTCATATATATCTGAGTGAGCCTTCCATGTAGGTTTACCAGTTTTCCTCTGAATAGTCCTATTCCGCTTAGTGAAGGGATCATAGCATGCCTTCCTAATCATAGCATGCCTTCCTATAGCTTCCCAAGTTCTCTCTGTCATAACATTCACCTGTGTTTCCTCATCTAGAACACAGTCAATGTCGAAGTATCCTATTCTTACCTCAATGCATTCTTTTTCATTACAGACCTTTGATAACCTAACATGTCAGTGGTCATTCAAGGTGTCTTTCATATGTAGTAATATCTTTTCTGATTCTCTCCAGCGTTCTGCTATTTCTAGATCTGCCTTAGGGTTTCCTTGGTTCAGATTCATTCTTTCAAGCTTAGCAATCATTCTAGGGAAATTCAATACTTCATGGTCCAAGGATTTGCAACAAAGACAACTAGATATCCCACCAGGGCATTCCTTAGCAAGATGTCCCAGTCTTCTGCAACTGTAACATAAGGCTAATCCTCTCTTTCTCTTAAATGATCCCCAACTTCTTCTGTTCTGCGCACCAAGATCATGGTAGCTAGCTTGCAAAAAAATCTTTCTAGTATCCTACATCCATTTGTTAGTCCAAACATTCTTTCTATGCATACGTATAACATATCTATCATTATTCTTATTAGATATATTCATATTAAACTTTCTTTCATCCATCAGAGCCCTAGTTTTCAAGATAGGACAAATTCTATCAAATATACCTAAATCCATGCTCTAGAAACATAAATTTCCACTTATCTTACTTCTAAAAAGTAAAAAGCTTTCAGATCTAAGAACTTTTAGCTATTCTTACCTTTATCAAAACACTGAGCTTACAGATCTTACCTCTTTTCTTCAAAAAATTCCATTTTTTCTTTTCTCAGAGCACAAAGCATTCAAATCTCGCTTCTTTTCTTCAAATCTGGCCTTCTCTTTTCAGCACAGAGCTTTTCAAATCAAGTAAAATACTGTGCACTAGGGAATAGATCCACGCACAGAGCTTCCATAGTTTAAGGATGAATCTTTGCACAAAGCTTCTTCTCCCTTAGTTCCCAACAATCATAGTTTCTATCCCGGCAACATAACCATTTTTTGCCACAGGGGCAGACCCAGAGTTCAACGCTACAACAATGCACCAACAAAAACCTAACTACCTGTTGGTTAGTTTGCATAGGGATTGGTTTTGTCATTAATGTCAAACTTAAATAATCCATAACACAGAGAGAAGCAACTGCACGGTGGTTAGCTGAGAGTTCCTTCAGAACTCGAGAATTCAGAAAGGAAGGAGCGCATAGTAGAAGAGAACAGATCTCGGGCGTTAGATCCGAGCAGGGGGCCCAACCGTCGTCAGATCTAGGAGAACTTGCACATTCTTTAAAGTGCAAAGTGAAGCGGGCTTATAAAATCCAAAAATTAGGACAACCGTCCATCTTCGGGTAGGACACGTGGTCATAGATCATCTTTTCACTGACTGGAAAGACAAAGAAAGGAGGTGCTCCAACCTCCGATATCACGATACATGAAATCGTGAAACGCAAAGTCCCAATGAGATCAGGACCATCTGATCACGAAATGTCGTGGTTCATTGATCGGAGAAAATCAGATATTAGGGATCACGACTTGGAGTGTCGAAACACTTCATCACAGGAACGCTGAAATGCGAAACACCGAAATGCTGAAATACGAAGTGTCTTTATTTTTTGGTGTAGGCTGTGGTTACCACCAGTGGTCATATGATGGGAAGGAGCTAGAGAAACTAAGCTCCATTTTGTGGATCACAACTTGGAGTGTCGAGAAGCTTCATCATAGGAATGCCGAAATGCCGAAATGTGAAACACAATTTAATTAAGCCCGTGGTCATAGCCAATGGGCATATGGTTTAAGCACAAGTGCCTTGCCGAAGCGCTCAAGGGTTATTCTATGCTGAGTCAAAACAAATGTATGATCATTGAACGATGCTGGTTAAATAATTAAACTGATCGTGTGGATGATGTTCTTCTTGATGCCTTGGCTAGTGATGATCACTGTAAGGTAGTTATTCAGTTATTGTAACTGAATCTTCGAAGCCTGAGGGTTCTAGTGTACGCTCTGATTTTACAATATATATATATAAGTGAAATTTTGTGTGATTCAGGGATGTAGGGGAATTATGGTAGAGCCGAAGCTCTGGAAAAAAAAACACAGAGGAGAAAATTAAAATTCATTTCTATAAATTAAGATGAACTGAAATAAAATTATACAGGGACAGTGAGAAGAAATGATGAAGAAAGAGAAAAGATTAATGAGAGAAGACATATGCACAGATTGATAAATCTATGTGGTTTGGTCAAGAATGGATTTTGATATGAATATATAAACAGAGAGGATTTGAATGCTTAATCTTTGACAGAGAAGATAAAGAGTTGGTTTGCAGGTACTTAGTGATAGAGAAAGATTCCAGGGTGGTAGGGAGGATCAAGGGAAGATTGTAAAAGTCTTATGTACAAGTTGGTGCTTGTACATCTGGGAGTTGTAGCTTCCATTCAGTAGGTGCTAAAGAAACAAAGGTAGCAGCCTCATCTGGGTTTTAGCTGGAGTAGATAAGAATGTAAAGAGAAGTTGGATCTTGCCTTTCATTCATAAGAAGAAGAGGTTTTTCCCTTTTGGGTTTCCTCATGAAAATATCTGTGTCATTGTCTATTTATGTGATTGCATATTGATTTATTTGAATGATTTGTAG
>JZKD02S2308122.1:244904-256495 GCA_000966675.3 Picea glauca | reverse complement strand
CAGTTAGGTTATCCTGTTCAACAATTGGTATCAGAGGGGGTTACTTCAAGATTCAGTTTAATCACTGGAAGTTTGATCTTTAATAATGGATAAGAAATCTAATTTTACTAAACATGGATTACCTCTGTTTGATGGACATAATTATGCTTTTTGGAGTATCAGGATGGATTTGTTTTTGCAGTCTCAAGGAGTAGATGTTTGGCAAGCTATGTTGAATGAATATAAGGCTCCAACAATAGTTCCAACATATGTTGCAAGGAAGAAACTCTATGAGAGTAATTCCAAAGCTATGTATGCAATACTTGGAGGATTGGCAGGTTCATAATTTGTTAATGTAATGCATTGTGATTCGGAAAAAGAGTTATGGGACAAATTGAAGAAGATATATGAAGGTGATACTAAGGTTAAGAATGCTAAATTACAATCATATAGAATTCAATTTGAAAGTTTAAAGATGGAAGAATCTGAAGATATAACTACCTATTTTTTACGTATTGATGAAGTAGTCGATATTATCAGAGGTTTAGGAGAAATAGTTGGAAATGGTATTATTGTGCAAAAAGTGCTTAGATATTTACCTGCAAGATTTGATCCCAAAAAATCTTCTTTAGAAGAAAGAACTGATATTGCTACTTTACTAATGGATGAGTTGCAAGGAATACTAACATCATATGAGATGAGGACATCTAATGAGAATCCTTCCAATAAGGAAGCAACTTTCAAGGCAGCAAAGAAGGACAAGAAAAAGGTTGAAAYADAAACCAGTAATCATGAGGATTCAGAAGAAGACATGGAAGAAGCTAACTTTGTCAAAAATCTAAAAAGAGGTACTGGCAAGTACAAAGGTAAACTTCCTCTCAAGTTCTTTAATTGTGGTAGAATATGACATTTTTCTTCTAAGTGTCCTTTCAATAAACATTCTGATGGAGAAGAAGAAAGTAACATCAAAACCAAAGAATATAAGAAAACGTATAAGAAGCCATTTCAAAGAAATTCTTATAAAAAGAAAAGTCTATTCATCAAAAATAATAGTGAGTCCTCAGATATAGATGAAAGTGATAAAAGTTCAGATATAAGACTTTTTATGGCTATGGAAAATCAGAATGATGAACTTATTGAAGAAGAAGAAGGTGAAGTTGACCTGGAAGCTGAACTTGTAAGTGCTTTGTCTGAACTAAAGAAAGTAAGAAGAGAATGCAAACAATTCAATAGAGAAATTGAGAATTTAGATCAAGAATTACATAAGTCAAACATTTTAATTGAAAACACTAAGATCATGATAGTTGACTTAAAACTCAAAATAGAAGAGGCTAGAGTAACTGAAGAAGCGCTAAATAATATACTTATAGAAAAGGAAAAGGAAAATGAAGGTTTAAATTTTGAAGTAGTTTTATTAAGAAAGAAAGTACAAGAAAATAACATGAATCATAGTTCTCAAGTGTTGAATCAAATTATCTGTAATCAAAGATCAACTTATGATAAGACTGGAATTGGGTATAAGTCTGAAGTTACTAATACAAGCTCTAGTTCAACTCTTGAAAAAGCAAGTACAAAACATACAAATGAGAAAAACACATACAAGCAAAAGGGATCAGAAAAGCAAGAAGATAATCAGGCTTCAACAGTGCATAGAAAAAATTATGGCAGTCATCAAAACAGGTTTGAAGGTTATTGTTTATTTTGTTATAAGTATGGACACAAAGCAACTTTCTGTAATGTTTTTTCAAGAAACATAAGTGCACATGACAGTCATGGCATATCCAGATTTGAATATGAAAGAAGACATGATAAATCTATTGAGAACAATGTGAACAACTCACATAACAAATTTGATGCTTTGAAATTTGAAGTTGAATGCTATAGGTGTAATAACTTTGGACATATTTCAAGAAATTGTCCAATCAATTTTCAAAAATCTGTTATAAACCAATACACAAATCAGAAAACTAGTTATTGGAAAAGGAAGAATGATCACTTAGAAATTGAAGAGTGCAAAATTTCTTTACAAGCTGATCATAAAGTTAAGTGGTGTGTGGATAGTGGATGCTCAAAACATATGACAAGAAGAAAATAAATCTTTAATTCTTTAGATGAAAGAAAAGAAGGTTCAGTCACATTTGGTAATGATCAATCAACTCGAATAGTTGGAAGAGACTGTTTGTTTGAACAAAGACAGAATGGCTGAAAATGTTTTATTGGTTGAAAATATGGAACATAACTTGTTGAGTGTAAGTACAACATGTGATAAAGGGAATCTTATGATATTTGATTCTAAACAATGTCAAATCAGGGATGTTAAAACAAATTAGTTAGTTGGAATAGCTACAAGGACAACAAATAACATATACATTTTAGATGTGAAGGATGAAAATTGCTATCTTGGACATGAAGATGAAAGCTGGTTATGGCATAAAAGACTTGAGCATATTAACTTTGACAATCTGATTCAGTTAAATAAAAAGGAGGTGATAAGGAACTTATCTTCCATAAAGAATCTTTCCAACTATATTTGTAAACAATGTCAACATGGTAAACAAACTAGAGTCAAGTTTAAAACAAAGGAATATTCTACAACAAAACCTTTGGAAATAATACATGCTGATGTATGTGGATCTATGAAGACAACAAGTCTAAATGGTGAAATATGCTTTCTTTTATTTGTGGATGAATTTACTCAAATGACTTGGTTGTTTTTATTGAAAAAGAAGTTTGAAACATTTAGCTGCTTTCAAATTTTCAAAGAATTGACTGAAAATGAAATTGATATGAAGATTAAATGCTTAAGGTCAGACAATGGAGGAGAGTTTGTGTCAAAATAATTTAACAATTACTGTGATGAAAATGGAATTAAAAGGCATTTCTCTGTTATGGAAACACCTCAGCAAAATGGTGTTATTGAAAGAAAAAACAGAACCGTTATGGAAATGGCAAGAACAATGTTAAATGAGTCCAGATTGAATGACATGTTTTGGTCTCAAGCTGTTCACACCGCTGTACACATCTTGAATAGAAGTTTGCTAAGAAATAATACTAATAAGACACCCTATCAATTATGGAAAGGAAGACCAACAAACATAAAACATTTTAGAATTTTTGGGAGTAAGTGTTACATTAAAAGAATTAATAAAGATCTGGGAAAATTAGACTCTAGAACTGATGAAGGCATATTGGTTGGATATTCATGTTCAAGAAAGGATTATAAATGCTATAATTTCAGATTAAGAAAGATTGTTGAATCTATAGATGTAAGGTTTGATGAGTCCTCATTTTTGAATTCCAAATCTAAACAAAGGGATCAACAAATACATGAAATATATGACAAACAAAAGATGGATAAAGAAGTAAGTGAAACATAATAAACTAAGGCTGCTGACAATGAACAATTAATTCCTACTTTGATACAGGGCACAACTCCATCAAAGACTCCAAGCAAGAGAATACAAAAAAATCACCCTGAAGAACAGATAATTGGTGACTTAAATGCAGGTGTTGGAACAAGAAGCAGAAGGCAAGAATCCACCTCAATTCATGAACATGTATCTTTACTTTCTCTGATTGAACCTAAAAGCATTGAAGAAGAAATTAAAGATGAATACTGGATGAAAGCAATGAATGAAGAACTTAGTCAAATAGAAAAGAATAAGACATGGGAATTGGTTCCTAGACCTTTGAATAAGAATGTCATAGGGGCTAAATGGTTTTTCAAAAATAAGATGGATGAAGCAGGTAAAATAACTAGAAATAAGGCTAGATTGTTTTGTAAAGGGTATGCACAGGTAGAATAGATTATGGAGAAACATTTTCTCCTATTGCAAGAGTGGAATCCATTAGACTAATTCTAGCTTATGCTAGTTCTAAACACATTAAAGTTTACCAAATGGATGTAAAGTCTACATTTTTGAATGATGATTTAGAGGAAGAAGTATATATGGAACAACTAGATGGTTTTCAGGTACAAGAAGTAGAACAATATGTTTACAGGTTAAAAAAGGCATTGTATGGGCTGAAGCAAGCACCAAGGGCTTGGTATTCTAGACTTGACAATTACTTGAGGCAACAAAGATTCAGTAAAGGTAACACTGATAGTAATCTTTACATCAAAGAAGAAAATGATAGGCTAATCATTGTTGAGATATATGTAGATGATATCATTTTTGGTAGTGATGATGATAGGATCAGTAAACAGTTTGTTGAAAGTATGCAGAAAGAGTTTGAGATGTCCATGCTAGGAGAAATGAAGTTTTTCTTAGGATTTTAAATTACTCAATATGATAAAGGTATTTCCATCTCTCAAACCAAATATATCAATGAAATTCTTAAGAAATTTCAGATGAAAGATTCTAAACCAGTTGGCACTCCCATGGTTACTGGTTGTAAATTAAGAGTTTGATGATACTAAAGATGTTGATCAGACAGTGTACAGATCTTTGATTGGTATTCTTCTTTATGCTACAACTACAAGACCTGATATTATGCATGCAATTTTTCAGGTTGGCAGGTTTCAGGGTTCACCAAAAACTTCTCAACTACTTGCAGTCAAAAGAATTTTCAAATATCTTAAGGGGATAGCAGATTATGGTTTGTGGTATCCTACAGGTAATCATCTTGATTTATATGCTTTCTCTGATGTTGACTGGGCAGGTTGTGTTGATGACAGGAAGAGTACTAGTGGAGCAACATTTTTTCTTGGAGGATGTCTTGTAAGTTGGTTAAGTAAAAAACAATCAACAGTGTCTCCGTCTACTGCTGAAGCAGAATACATAGCAACTGCAGCTTGTTGCACTAAGTTTCTATGGATGAAATAGATGCTGGAAGATATCCATATTCATTATGATGAACCTATACCTATCTTCTGTGATAATATTAGTGCAATTAGTATTTCTAAAAATCCTGTTATGCATTCAAAAACAAAGCACATTCCCATCAAATTTCATTTTCTAAGAGAGAAGGTTATGTCTAATGTTATTAAACTGGAATATGTTGGCACAAAGGAACATATTGCAGATGTATTTACTAAACCTTTACCTAAAATTCAATTTGGCAGTCTCAGGGATCAGTTGGGGGTTTACCCTATGTAATTTCATTTCACTCTCAAAGTTTGCAAGGGCTTCATAACAAAATCAAACTGCACAGGTTTATTGACTATTTTGATAGGGGGAGTTGCTGTTGAAATGATACATCTTTACAGGTGTTTTTCTTTTCTCAAGGGGAGTATGGTTGTTTCCTTTTCCATAGATGTCAAAAGGGGGAGAAGAGATCTAAAGTTTTCCATCAATGCCAAAGGGGGAGTTTGTTGGTTAGTTTTCACAGGGCTTGGTTTTTTCATTAATGTCAGACTTAAATAATCCATAAGACAGAGAGAAGCAGTTGCACGGTGGTTAGCTGAGAGTTCCTTCGGAACTAGGGAATTCAGAAAGGAATGAGTGCATAGTAGAAGAGAACGAATCTTGGGCGTTAGATCCGAGCGAGGGGGCCCAACCGTTGTCAGATCTAGGAGAACCTGCATGTTCTTTAAAGTGCAAAGTGAAGCAGGCTTATAAAATCCCGAAAGCAGGAGGACCATCCATATTCGGGCAGGACACGTGGTCACAGATCAAATTTTCACTGACTGGAAAGTCAAAGAAAGGAGGTGCTCCAACCTTCGATATCATGATACACGAAATCACAAAAAGAAAAGTCTCAATGAGATCAGGACTGCCTGATCACGAAAGGTCATGGGCCATCGATCAGAGAAAAGAAGATATCGGGGATCGCGACTTGGAGTGTTGAAACACTTCATCATAGGAATGCCGAAGTGCGAAACACCAAAATGCCGAAATGCAAAGTGCCTTTATTTTTTGGCGTAGGATGTGGTTACCGCTAGTGGTCATATGAGGGGAAGGCGCTAGAGTAACTAATCTCCATTTTGGGGATCATGACTTGGAGTGTCGAGACACTTCATCACATGCAGGAATGCCGAAATGCTGAAATGAAAAACACATTTTAATTAAGACCATGGTCATAGCCAATGGGCATATGGTTTAAGCACAACTGCCTTGCCGAAGTGCTTGAGGGTTATTCTATGCTGAGTCAAACGGTGTTGGTTAAATAATTAAACTGATCATGTGGATGTTGTTCTTATTGATGCCTTGGCCAGTGATGATCACTGTAAGGTATTTATTCAGTTATTGTAACTGAATCTTCAAAGCCTAAGGGTTCCAGTGTACACTCTGATTTTACAATATATATATAAGTGAAATTTTGTGTGATGCAGGGGTGTAGGGTAATTATGGTAGAGCCGAATCTCTGAAAAAAAAAACACAGAGGAGAAAATTAAAATTCATTTATGTAAATTGAGATGAACTGAAATAAAATTATACAGGGACAATGAGAAGAAATGATGAAGAAAGAGAAAATATTAATGAGAGAATACATATGCATAGATTGATAAATCTATGTGGTTTGGTCAAGAATGGATTCTGATATGAATATATAAACATAGAGGATTTGAATTCTTAATCTTTGACAGAGAAGATAAAGAGTTGGTTTGCAGGTACTTAGTGACAGAGAAGGATTCCAGGGTGGTAGGGAGGAGCAAGGGAAGACTGTAAAAGTCTTCTGTACAAGTTGGTGCTTGTACATATGAGAGTTGTAGCTTCCATTCAGTAGGTGCTGAAGAAACAGAGGTAGAAACCTCATCTGGGTTGTAGCTCAGATAAAATAAGAATGTAAAGAGAAGTTGGAGCTTGCCTTTCATTCATAAGAAGAAGAGGTTTTTCCCTTTTGGGTTTCCTCATGAAAATCTCCGTGTCATTGTATATTTATGTGATTGCATATTGATTTATTTGAATGATTTGTAGCAAGAAATATAGTAAAAGGCATGATCTTTGTTCATTGGGTAATCTGTTAAATAAAAAGAAAGAAATTTTATCTAACTGATTCACCCCCCCAATCTTAGTTAGGCTATCATGTTCAACACTACCGAACCTTTCGACAACACCTGCAAAGTAGATGAAGTCTCACCCGAGGTAGAGGCAGGGGTGGTTGCAAGACTGAGGTGTCTGCAACCTTAGCTGGGACACAGATCTGTGATTATATCGCTTACAAATCACTTAGAATAGATCATTCATTAGTATTCCACTTAGATCTACTTCACCGAAATAACATAACATTGCAACATTCACTTAGGTCTAGGTTATTTTAGCACTTAGTAACAACAAGACATATTAGATTTGGTAGACCAAGCACTTAGCACCTTCATACACATCGAATTTAGCATTCATATACACCTCTAGCACTAAGCATAAGCAAGTCTATTTAATCACATCTAAGCACTTAGAAATACAAAACATCTAAGAATAAGAAAAAAGCACAACACACAATATTTACATGGTTCACCCCCACCCTAGGGCTACGTCCACCAACTCTCCTTCCTTATTAGCTTCAGTCAATTTGGTTACAACACAGAGCTATCAAAATCCTACTTCGCATAGAACATGAGATCTGCACGCACCTCACCAGATCCTCCTTCCTTGAGTAGACCTAGCACATAGCCTCCTTACAATCTGTGCACTCAACACTTACAACACTTTCACTCAGTGCTGCAAGTCAATCACATAGATCAATTCTAGCACTAAGCCCTTGGTTAATCTTCTCTCTTTTTCCTCTTATTTCTTACATCACCTAGATATCTATTTATACATTACAAAAGTGGGCCTAAGCATGGGTAAACCCACAGGCTGACATCCCTTTCCCGTTACATAATCCAAAAACCCTAAAAGGACCCAAAAGTGGGCCTAAATCCCTTGATCTCCGCTTCGTCTTCGACAGTCTGTCGAAGTCTGAAAAATAGTCAAATATGACCAAGTGTTCCTCAAAACTTGGTCAAGGGCCAACAATGATTAAAGAGTGTTTTTATACAACCATAATGGTTGTAGCTTTTAGTTTATAACATTGAGAAAACTACTTGGCTAAACTAGATGCCCTAGTGGCTCAAGCAAGCTTATAGCATGTAGAATTGATTTCAACATGAACACAAGAAATATCCCAATAATTCATGTATTCCATTGCAATGCTTTTATTTCTCCAATGCAATTTATACAAGTGCCTTATCACTTGGGTTATGGAGTCTCTTCTTTAAGAGCTAGGGTTTTCAACTTCTCTAGGGGTGTAAGCCCTTTTACTTACTAGAGCATGCAAAACCTAGAAAGGTAAATCTAGGAGGGTGTAAGACCTTTTACTCCTCCTAACAACGTTTACAATAGCTTATCCACTAAAAATAATGATATATATTGGTGGAGGGTGTATGCCCTTATACTCCTCCAAGGGTTTGTACAAGAACAACTATGAAACAAGAATAAATACTAACAATATGCAAAAATTCCTTACCAATACCAAAAATATAGCAAGTAAAACCATTATCTACCAAGAATATTCCACCATACATGCAATAGGTAAGCATCCAAGAGATAGTGCACCAATTCTTCCTCCAATAGACAATTTATACCATCAAAGACAAAGATATTCATTTTTCCCAAGGAGGGAAATTTTTTTAGCTAACCAATATGTAATTTTCAAGTGTGATGATATGTTCAAATGAAATGAATGACCTTTATTTATACAAGGTCATACTGAAAATGTTTGTCCACTCTAGTTAGGTTAAAACACAATTTAGGGTGGCTGACATCCTCTCATTGTCCCTTTACAAGATAATAATTCAAATTCACAAAAGTAAAATCCCTAATGATGACATCATTCCCTTTAGGGGTGATGTTTTGGCATTTTGAGCCAGTCGTTGAGTTGTTGAGGGATACATTGAGCCTCCAAAGGCCATGTTCCACCTTTCCAAGCACTATAGTCCATCAACCATGCCAATTCATCATCAAATCATCACCACCATCACCAAAACCCTATCCCCAAGTGTGACATCATGCCCTAAAAGTGACTTTTTGAACCTCTGAGGTCAAGCATTGGGAAATAGGGAGCTAGCTCTGCTTCTTCTAGGTGTTCTCTCATGCCTCCAAAGACAATGTTCCTCATCCAACTATCTGAGAAGAGGAGGAACAACATCCATCCTATGGGCTCCATGCCCCAAGTGAAGGTCCAAGTGATATTGCACCTTCTCGAAATGACTTCCACCTGTCAAGGCCCTGCAATGACAAGCAAATTCTCCCTCCAAGGGATCACAAGCCACAATAATCATGTCAACTAAGACATATATAATAAAATAACCACTCGAACATGTGCATCAAGTCCCCCCTCTCAAAATAAACAAATGCTCAAAGACCTTTTGAAACTTGCCAAATTTAGGTATGGGAGGTTTGTTATGGTGACCTATTGGGTGAATGATTCCCCAATTCAAGGAGTGTTTCCAAGGTGGACCCTCTCTAAGTCATGTAAAGAGTATGAGAAAAATGGGGGGTAATACTTTTTGGCATGGGGTTTCTTGACATACAAGGGCTCATATTGTCTCAATTATGGGTGCCTTTGTAGAGGGTGTGTTTCCCTTCGACCACGATGCAACATTTTTCCAAGCCCTTTTTTCCATTAGTTTATTAGAGTGTCTCCAAATTGAAGCTAAAGTGATACTTCTACCTAATAATGAAAAACATTTCCCACATTAAATCTACCTTGGTCACACTATGCTTCCCGAAGTTAAAGAGGATGTGTGGGACTTCTACCTAAGCATGAAAAACATTACCCACACACGTTCTACCTTGGTTGGCATGTTCAATTAGTTATTATTTTATGGGTCCCTCAATTTTTGTGAGAACCATTTCATTGTTCTTGGGATCCCCGGGTGAGAATATGGAAGGTTTATTATTGTATTTTATATTTTTCCAACTACAAGCCTCTGGCCCTTCTTCCCATGAATTGAGGTACAAGCCCTTCTTGGGTCAATGTGGCTTGGAAACCAAAAAGATGAGGAAGCGAAGGGAGAAAAACATGAAAAGTAGCAAGTATGTGTGGGAATGGTACAATGATTCATCAAGGATACCCCCCAGTAGCAACCCTTTCCCCATGGGTGACCACTTACTAGGACAACAATGTCAACCACCAAGGTGAAACAAGGCAAAGAGCACAATTTACAAGAAAATGTTTTCAAAATCAAGAAAGGAATTTTTGCAATATATCCAAATGCTTCATTTATTAAAATGATGTTTAACACAACAACAAACTCGTTGCCTCATGGAACAAGACCTATCGTCATTTGTGAGCCAAGCTAGTGTGGTGAATGGTGCAGCCATCAATCTCATGGTGATGAGTTGTGTGATGTGGGGATCTTCCTGTTGTTCTATCTCTCGGTACTCCATGTCTGCAACCTGAAGGCCTCGAGACATCATCTCATTAGTTATCCCTAGAAATGGGGGATAACAATGCCAATTTATTTTTCTTTTTCTTTGGATTTGGACAAGTACAAATTATGCTATAACATGACATAAATGTCAAATATGATGGTATTATCTCAAATATTAGAGTGATCAAAGACCAAACATAGAGGATAAATGATTCCATTATCTCTAAAACCAAGATTGATGACATGGTCGTGCAGAATGAAGGGGAACCATCGAAGGTGGAACCATATTGAAACCATCATTACCAAGAAAGACAAGAAGATCATCATTGACATTGTCGAGTAAGAAGATGAGAAAATCAACAATATTCATGGAACATGGTATCAATGAACCATTATTCAACATGATATTATCAAAGTCTAACACCTACAACAAATTGAAGAAGTCGTAACAATAACACGTGCAATAAATGAGAATATGTATATATAGAGGTCAATATAGTCATATGGAGATGAACATGTGATTCATAGATGTATGTATTGGGGAATCTAGAAGAGGTTATCATATTATATAAGGATTTATTATGTAACTAATCTCTATTATCACTTTTAGAGTTGTGCTTCATGTTCACATCTTGTGTATATTGTGTTTACTTTGGTTTATTATGATATGTTATGTATTTGGTACATAACATTCATGTTAGGGTATTTGGAGGAGGTTCTCCTATTCTATAAGGAGTTATTGTGCAACTAATTTCTATTATCAGTTTGAAGTTGCACTCCACGTTCTTATATTGTGTTCATTGTGTGTGTACTTTGGTTTATTATGCTATCTTAATTATTTGGTACATAACAATATTGCCTGCGACCGTCCTTTGATCCAAACCAAGAGCATAGTCCCTGTGGGTCATGGTAATAGTATGAACAAAAATATCCTCGTACTATCCTAACACACACCTACCATTAAAAAGAATTAACTTCTAGGGAGATGCTCATTCTTATGGGTACAATGCCACACAATGTTGTCAATTAATGTCTATTACTAAGAAAAGTTGTTAACTTTCTATGTTCTCATTAATGGAAATCAACTAGTGATTGAAATTATTTTTAAATGGTATTTCATGTCTACATTTTTCAATAAAATAAAAAATGAATCACACTCACCAATCAATTAATGAAATCAAAGTTAAATCAAACCCACTCGCCAATCATAAAATAAAAATATTACATTTCCAAAATATATATATATATATATATATATATATATATATATATATATATATATATATATATATATATATATATATATATATATATA
>JZKD02S2308122.1:205480-244854 GCA_000966675.3 Picea glauca | reverse complement strand
AGCTCTAGAATCTAAATACTAATGCAAAAGTGAAATTAATATAAAGATGTGTAAATCAAGTTGAAATTAATGCCACAAAAGTGGAGATAATGTGTAACTAGTATAAAACTTTGGGTTTCATAATACAAGCATGGATGGATGGTGTTGAAAACTAGTTGAATTTAATAAACCTTTATATGCTCTATATCCTTAAAAATAAGTGGATAAATGACACAATCTAACCATGGTTAGGAATGTGGAGATTGAAGTAAGTTGGGAATGTTGAGATTTGGGTACCTTGTAAAGTGGTCCCCATGTGTTTATGAGTCTCTAAACACAAATGGGGAGACTATTATCCTTGTACTTTACTTTATGATTCTAATTTCACTTTGACTTAGGAGATTTAAGTCAAAAGTGAAATATGTCACTTAAGTCATTAAAGTGACAATTAATTCACAACATGGGTGAATTAATAGACATAAAGCAAATTATGGAAAGTGGGTTTCCTAAGTGAGATTTAGGGATTGAATCTCACCCTTTAATTACACTTGGCTAGATTGGATCTAGGCCATTGATCTTTTAGGGTTTGGCCAAAGGAGGCTAAAGGAGGGTATAGTGAATTTTTGAGACTCATTCTTCACTTGTGAGAAGAGAAGATGATAAGGAGAGATTGGGTGCAAATCTTGATGAGAGGAGGGCGCACTTGCATGAGGGTTTGAGAAGGAAGATTTGCTTGAGTTGAGGGAGCTTGGAGAAGTCTTCCATGGAGGTTTGGCTACTATCCTAGAAGAGGGAAAATACTTATGGTGGAGGGCACATTTACTAGTGGAGAGGGGTGCAACCTTGAGAGGAGGGCGCACATCTAGTAGAGGAGGATTTACCCATTGCTTGGAGGCTCACTCCTTTTGTTGTGTCTTACTCTAGAGCTATAGAGGGACCCATTGTGAGTGAGGGTACATGAGTTTAGGAGGAGGGCTCATTCTATGGAGGATGGGCGCACATACTAGAGGAGAGGAATATTCTTGAGATTAGAGGGCACATTATAGTGTGGGAGAGGCCCTAACCTTGTGGAGAGATCCATTCACCTTGGAGAGGCGCACTCTAGATTTTAGAGGGCGCAAGGGTGAAGGAGGGCACTCTATTTTAGTTTTTGCATGAGGAGGGGGAACACTTGAGGAGAGGGGCGCACTATCTCTTTGTGGGTGGCTATCTTGAGAGGAGGGAGCTACTTCAAAGGCAAGGAAAAGGAAAAGGCAAGGTTAAAGGTCAAGCAAGAGAAAATTCAAGGCAAAGACTTTAGGATAAAGATAAAACAAGCAAAGAGAAGAAAGGCTCACCAAGGCAAGGGGCGCCTTACTTCACAAGGCTTGTGGGGAGGTCTTCAAGGGAATCCAAGGCATCCAAGAGTGGTTGCTATTGTACCAGGTTGACTTGTATATGTTTCCTGTGTTGTACATTTTTCTTTGAGGCCTTCTATATATATCTGCTCCAAACTAGTTTTCTCCATGGGGGGGTTTTTCCAGGGTCATGTTGACCAAAAAAATATGTGTCAATTTCATGCATGCTTAGAAGTGTAGATCAACATTTTAAAGTTAAAATATCTAGAGGTAGTGTTATTTGTTTTGATTTATATTTCATGTGCTAACATTGAGTAAAGAAAACACTTGCAAGGGCACCTCAAAAGGACGATTAACCATCAAAATATTGAGCTGAAATTTGGTGATTGTTTGCTATCCTAAAACAATAGCAAATGAAAACCATAGAGTTGAAACTTAGAGCCATACTAAGGTCAAAGACAGACCTTAGTTGGCAGCCTCATAGGACCTCATAAATTCTACATGGTATCAGAGCCAATGGTGACTTAAACTTGTTGATTTTTAAGCATTTTCGTGGACAGTTCAGGGCTAATTTTGGACAACTTGTTGACAGAGTTTGTGGACATCTTGTGGGAAGATTTGTTGGGAAGTTCAGGGATGATTTTTTACACTTGTGGACAACCTATTTTCACACCTGTGTGGACACGAGTGAGGTTGTATTTCACGACCTCTTTTCACACCTATATTGCTAGGAGTGAGGTCGATGTTCTCTTACCTCTTTTCACACCTGTGTTGATAGGAGTGAGGCAATGTTCCTTTTTAGTTGGAGTACAGTTTGGCAGTTATGTCAGCATCTCAGATGCATGTGGAGGATAGGTTAGCTGGAGCTAGCAATTGGTTGACTTGGAAGGCGAGGAACGTCTTTATCCTGGAGGACCTCGAACTATGGGATATAGTTGAGGCACCTGTGGTTGTTCCTTCTGCTACTGGTCCCATATTGTTAGCAGAGTTTAGGAAGAGGAACAACAAGGCAAAGAGGATGATATGTGATTCAGTGCAGGATCACATCATTCCCCACTTGACTGGGCAAACTTGGGCATATGAGATGTGGGAATATCTATGTAATATTTATCAGATCTCTAATGAGAACAAAAATATGGTTCTTCATGATCGACTAAGGGGCATTCACATGCTTGAGGATGAGTCAGTTACTTCTTTCCTTGGTCGTTACACCCAGATCAGAGACAATCTTGGAGCCATCGGAGAGATAGTGGAACCCAATTCTATGGTGAGGACAACCTTAAAAATATTTACCAAACCATGGGGTCCATTCGTTCACGAAATTGTTTCCAGGGAGGTCATGCTCACATGGGAGAGGATGTGGGATGACTTCGTTCAAGAGGATACTAGACTTGTGGCATAGGCTTCTGGACAACATCAAAAACAGACAGTGCAGGGTAATGAGTATCATGCTCTTTGGACAAAGGGAAAGAATAAGACCGACCGAGGAGGTCAGCAAGGTCCCAAGTTTGGGGCCCCACCACGGGGAGGAGAGAGCAGTAGTGGGAATAAGAGATACATGAGCACAGTGAGATGATTTGTTTGTGGAGAGATGGGTCACTATGCAAGAAAGTGTCCCAAGAAGAATAAGAAGCAACAGGATGTTTCAACAGCGACAACAGAGGAGCTTGAGTTCGATGCACAGTTTGCGAGAGAGTGTGCATTCACCAGTTATTTGTCTGTTATTCCACCATCCAACATCAGATGGGGAGACAGATTTGAGGATGACTGATTGACTCATAGTAGTGGTTCAGAGGGAGATTAGACTCAGGTTTCGAGTACACCATCTTCATAGGGGGTGATTGGTCCACCTAGGACAACTTTAGTTTCAGAGTTGTCGAGACAAAGGGTTGGTGCAGAGTCATCAAAGCATCAGAGGTTGATGGGAAGGAGTGGCAGGGTACCATGAAGGCTTGAGACTCACTTGGCTACAAAGACATGCATATCAGGTTCTAGATCCACTTCAGGTGGAAGTTACTTGGCGAGAGGACGAGTTGATGATCTTGGTGAGATGCCAAGAACCAGGTACTCTTGGTGAGATACCAAGAGGGGGAGACTCTTGGTGAGATTCCAAGAGAGTGACTCTTGGTGAGATGCCAAGAGTAGTGACCATTGGTGAGATGCCAAGAGGTATATATCCTTGGTGGGAGACCAAGGAGGAGGTCTTTGGTTTGATACCAAGATCTAGGTGATCTTGGATAGGTGGAGAGACATTTCCATCTGTAGATCACACAGATTGAGAAGATCTGTGACAAGGACTACTTTTAGTGATCAGGGTACAACCATACTCACTAAGTATATGCCAAGAGGCAACCATGTCCACTATAGGGATGATATTGGCGGTGATGGGCACTTTCCTCAGTGAGAGGGAGTGTTGAGATTTGGGTACCTTGGAAAGTGGTCCCCATGTGTTTATGAGTCTCTAAACAAAAAGGGGGAGACTATTACCCTTGTACTTTACTTTATGATTCTAATTTCACTTTGACTTAGGATATTTAAGTCAAAAGTGAAATATGTCACTTAAGTCATTAAAGTGACAATTAATTCACAAAGTGGGTAAATTAATAGACATAAAGAAAATTATGGAAAGTGGGTTTCCTAAGTGAGATTTAGGGATTGAATCTCGCCCATTTATTAGACTTGGCTATATTGGATCTAGACCATTGATATTTTAGGGTTTGGCCAAAGGAGGCTAAAGGAGGGTATATTGCACTTTTGAGACTCATTCTTCATTTGTGAGAAGAGGATATGAGAGTGAGATCTTGGGCGAAAATCTTGAGGAGGGGAGGGCGCACTTGCATGAGGGTTTGAGAAGAAAGATTTGTTTGAGTTGAGGGAGCTTGCAGAAGTCTTCCATGGAGGCTTGGCTACTATCCTAGAGGAGGCCAGATACTTATGGTGGAGGGCGCATTTACTAGTGGAGAGGGGTGAAACCTTGAGAGGAGAGCGCACATCTAGTAGAGGAGGCTTTACCCAATTCTTGGACGCTCACTCCTTTTGTTGTGGCTTACTCTAGAGCTATAGAGGGAGCCATTGTGAGTGAGGGCGCGTGAGTTTAGGAGGAGGGTGCATTATATGGAGGAGGGGTGCACATACTAGAGGAGAGGCACATTCTTGAGATTAGAGGGCGCATTCTAGTGTGGGAGAGGCCCTAACCTTGTGGAGAGATCCATTCACCTTGGAGAGATGCACTCTAGAGCTTAGAGGGCGCAAGGGTGAAGGATGACACTCTATTTGAATTTTTGCATGAGGAGGGGGTGCACTATCGCTTTGTGGGTAGCTATCTTGAGAGGAGGGATCTACTACAAAGGCAGGGCAAAGGCAAAGGAAAGGTTAAAGGTCAAGCAAGAGAAAATTAAAGGCAAAGTCATCAGGATAAAGACAAAGCAAGCAAAGAGAAGAAAGACTCACCAAGGCAAGGGGTGCCTTACTTCACAAGGCTTGTGGGGAGGTCTTCAAGGAACTCCAAGAAATCCAAGAATGGCTTCTATTGTACCAGGTTCACTTGTATATGTTTCCTGTGTTGTACATTTTGATTTGAGGCCTTCTATATATATCTACTCCAAACTGGTTTTCCCCATGGGGGGGGTTTTCCAGGGTCATGTTGACCAAAAACATGTGTCAATTTCATGCATGTTTAGAAGTGTAGATCAACATTTTAAAGTTTAAAATATCTATTTGTAGTGTTATTTGTTTTGATGTATATTGTATGTGCAAACATTGAGTAAATAAAACACTTGCAAGGGCACCTCAAAAGGACACTTAACCATTAAAATATTGAGTTGAAAGTTGGTGATTGTTTACTGTCCTAAAACAACAACAAAGGAAATCCAAAGAGTTTAAACTTAGAGCCATAATAAGGTAAAAGAAAGACATTAGTTGGCAGCCCCATAGGACCTCAAAAATTCTACAGGGAAGATAACTAGTCGAGGAGATTGAGTTTTGTTTGTGGTATAAAAATTAGTTGAAGTTAAAATTTCTGGGAAACATTTAAAATATATTTAAACTTTTTGGTGTTTTGTTTTCTTTATTTATGTGTAATATGGTGTTAATTTTGAATCAATGATATTTTAAATCTTTTTAATCCATTTAAATTAAGTTAAAAAATCTTAAGTTGGACATAGGAATATAAAGGTTATATATATATATATATATATATATATATATATATATATATATATATATATATATATATATATATATATATATTCTATTTTTCTTAAAAGAAAAATTTCTTAAGTATTAATATATATCTTATAACTCCAAGAGTATGGTTGCTCTCTCCTTTTCCAACACCGAATTCTATTTTTTTTTTTTCTGTCTTCTCCTCTCCTTTCAATCAAGTCTCCTCCCCTTATTTGAATTTCCTCTCCTTTTTTCCCATGAATGTAGGACTCTTACAATTCCTCATAACGATTGTACTAAATCCATTCTTCAATAAATAGATGAGTTGACTCTTCCACCAACTTCTTACATGCATTCAATGATACAATTCCCGTCATGAGTGTACTTAGCTCATGATTCCATAGCTAGGTGAGATGACTCTTCACCAACCTCTTACATGCATTAAATGATTGATTTTAATAAGTCAAATGGGGTATATAATTAATGATAAAATGATTTATGGTTGTGGCATAGGATTCTAGGCATGTGGAATTCCCTCATCCCCTCCTTTAGACCCCCTCTCTTGTGGAATCATAGCCCCCCGTGATTATGTCCTTGTGTGTTTTTAGTCAATGACATATTTTATTTTTATTATTTTTCATGCACAATATTTACATATTGCAACACTTGGTTGTCAACCATTCATCATATATACAAATATACATTTCTAATTCAAAGATCAAAACACAGGTGTTACACCATAATATTTCTTATGGTTCATGCATTTAATTGAATCTAAATCATGAAAAGCCTTTAGTAGCCCTCATCATGAACATACACATACTCAACATGCTCTATCACAATAAAATCTTATTCCTTGTCACACTATGTTGAATCATAACCCATGCTTGATCTACAATATCATTGATTCCTCTTTAGCAAGGCATACATGTGGTATTACCAACATATTGACATTTATACTATATGAACATAATGTTGAAATATTGTAACTGCAAAGAGTATTCTATTTTATTATTGATGTATTATTCATTAGGTCAATCCCCTTTTGTGGATTGATCATGTCGGGCATTGTAAATGACCAAATCCCCTTTTGCGGATTGGTCAAACCCTAATTGTAATATGCATAATGAGAAGTAAGCCCCCAGAATTAATTAAAGTGGCTATAACCACCCAGAAGGAGAAGTCATCCCTGCCAGTGAAAATACACGTCCTTTCAGCACCTGCTAGATTGTATAAATAAAGGAGGCCGCTAGCGCCTCATTTGTTCACTCACTCATTTGATCATCCAGAGTGCAAGTTTGGAGCTGCAGTTGGAGAAGAAGGAAGAGAGAGAGGCGCATTACTTGGGAGAGGAATTTCTGTAGTGTTTGGTTTATTCTCTTGGCATTGTATTGGCTATCTATATTAAGGAAGTTTTTGATGGGTTTTCTCCCCCATGAGGGTTTCCTAGGATAAATTATGTGTCTCTTGTGATTGTGTTTCTCTCAGTGATCCTGTCTATGCTATGGTTATCTAGTAAATTGAAAAGAAACCTAATAATATCTTAAACTCTAACATGGTATCAGAGATAAGCTAAAGAGAGCATCTTTCACAAGGAAAAGAAAAACGTCACTGTTGTCGTACAAGAAAATTAAGGATTTTTATTGAAGAAGAATTTCATCCCAAAATCCATCTAGAAAAGTGTGCCCTAGCTCAAGGAACTCTTTGGCACCTTCAATGAACCTTTTTAGTGGATAGAACTCCTGGAAAGTGAAACCTAGTTTTCACTGGTACTAGAAGTACCCAAAAACCAGAAGCACCAGTCCAGAAATCCGTTGATCAAGTTTGAGGTGGAAAAATTTGGATTTTCAGAAATCTTAATGTACCATCTTACTCACCTCAGCTCAGTGCATCTAGCCCCTATATCATAATTTCAAAATTTGAAGTTTGAAAAATTAGGATTTCCTCATAAAACCCTAAGTTGAGGTTGCAATTGTAGTTTCAGAATCAGTTGCAATATCAATTGCAGTTGCAGTATCAGTTGCAGTATTAGTTGTAGTACCAGTTGCAGTCACCCTTGAATTTCTTAAGAGTTGGTAATTATTACCGCTGCTACCAGATGGTGCCGCTACATGCAGATGTTATCAGAGGTATGTACTGACATATGTTTAAATTGTTAATCTTTAAAGGGTATTTGTGGGAGAAGGGACCTCTTGCCATAGATCCATAACGATCTCAAGATCCAACACATTCAGAGGAATAATGCAACCTAGGTTTGATTATTATGATATGCATCTATCTGTTATGACATTATTTTGATCTAGGTTGCATGTTGAAGCTATGACCATCATACTAACCTTTGGTCAAAATTAAAGTCAAGGTATTAGATGGATTAAAGTTGAGATCATAGATCTTTTTCTCTAACCCAACCTTCTATCAAGATAACATATTGTCCTAGTACAAAAGACAAGTTGAAGAAAGCACTCGTGATCTTGAGTGAAGCAGTCTATGAAAAGTATTATACTTGGTATCATGTGAGAATATCAAGATAAATGCTTAATGTAATCATTTACCAGATACAACTAACATCTCTTCTAGGAGAAACTTCTTGTGTTGATTCCAGGTTACCTTGGATGAATGGTTGATCAAAACACTAGAAGAGTGTTGATCTAATTTCTTATTGTATTTCTTACTGTTGATCTTTGTTTCAGACATGTCACGAGTGAAAGATCTAAAGGAGCTACTGTGATGATTATTCGTGCTATTGTTTTATTTACTATTATCAAAAGAGTATTATTCTTGCTTGTTGTTTTTTTGACCTTGTTTCAAGTCACAAGTAATAACCCTGAGGAAGCTATAGTGAAGGTTGCAGAAGGCAAAAGATTAGATGAGACATGAAGCATACTATGTACATGAACATATACATTCATGTACCAAAGAAGATGAAGAAGAAGCTATATTTTGAGATTAAGAGTATCTCATATGAAGATTGTTTGTAAGGAGAAGAAAGCTCCAAAGCTGACCGAACATTAGAAAAAGAACTCACAACATAATTGTCCAAAGGTTAATGAATCCACCTTGACGGGAAGCAAAACTCGTTTGAAGCTTGACTCTGTGTTTCATATTTAGACTTGGTATTCAACACCAAGTATACCCTGTAAGAGATGATGAAATCCTTGTAGACTCAGAAGAAATCAAGAGTAAGCCTGATCTCATAAAGGATTAGATGAAGAGACAACTTCCAGGATTGGGAGACAGATGTCGTGAGACGACTGGATCATAGCTTCAGAAACTTCTAGGATATATGAAATCTCCTGGGAAGATTCCCTTGTTTCAATAACAGAGAAGGAAGCCAGTCAAAAAGACTAGGATATGGATTCTCACATGAGACTAGAAGAATAAGTCAATTTTGACCTCCAAGACTGATCTATACAGATCAAGCATGTTGCATATGTACACATCCTGATGTATGTCTAGAGGATTCTTCCAGAAAGAGGGAGAAGACTATGACAAGACACTTACTCCAGTAATTGAAGAAATAGTTTCAATATTTATGAAGACAACCAAAACAACCATGATTCATATATAGTATGATATGTAGGGGGAGAAATCCCCATATTTAAAATTGAGTAGGAGTTGGTGCATTACATTAGTTGGGTCATGGAGACATGACTACAATAAAATATAGATTCACCTCCATGAAATAAGAAGAGCTACCTTCAATATCAGTTATTGAGCCACTCTCATTTTCAGATGAAGTTGTTGTCGTGATGAAGTAAAATAGTTACTCATAGATTTTAGTAGCCACAATGAAAATGAAGTAGTCATTCTCAAGGTTCAAAGAAGATGTAGGTGTATATTCCCCGTTCCAAAAGGAAAAATTGTAGAAAGAGGAGAGGAAATACTCTCAGGCAGTGAGACAGATAGTGCCTTGCAAAGAGCACATAGAGCTAGCACATGATTGTGCAGATTGAGTTGCAGCTGAGCAAGTGTACCGGATTGGTACAATGTAATGAGAAAATTTGATTTGAAGATTGAAGATAGAAAGACTCATGTTTGTCGGTTGAAGGAAACCATGTACATGTTGAATCAAGCTCCTAGAGCTTGGTATGGAAGAATTGACAGGTTCCTGACGAGCTTGGGTTTTACCAAGGGCAAAGTTGATTCTAACCTTTATCTCAAGGTTATGAATGATGAGCCAGTGATATTACTACTATATGTAGATGATATATTGCAGAAGAAGCTCGCTACAGAGTTTGATGAAAGACCTAAATACATTATCTCCTAGGTCTTGAATTTTGGTAAAGCACAGAGAAGATCTTCCTTAACCAAGGGAAGTATGCAATTAAAATGAAGAGGTTTGACATGTTGAAATATATATCCATGTACACTCCCATGGAAACGAAGTTGAAGCTCCTGGTAGATTGCTCGTCAGAATTGGTTGATGCTACTCTGTACAGACATCTTATTGGTTCAGTAATGTATCTAACGATTACCAGGCCAGATATATGTTTATCCTTGAGACAATATCTGGTAGAAACCAAGACGTGTTCACATTGTTGTTGCAAAACATATAATGAGATACCTTAAGGGATGTTGTTTCAGTCTGGGGTCAGCCATGATCTCATGGTAGAGTAGGAAGCAATCAAGCATTGCTTCCAATACGATAGAAGCAGAATACATTGTTGCATGTTCTGCCAGTTGTGAAGCCATATGGCTTCAGATGTTGTTGACAGATCTATTTGATCTAGATATGGAAGCTACCATGATCCTATGTGATAACCAAAGATATATAAATATGATGTGTTCCATGATGATTCGAATCACATAGAGATCCGATATCACTTCATTCATGATATGATGAGGAGTGGAGCTTTAAAGCTCCAATATGTTAGCACAAATGAACAGGTTGTTGATGTGTTGACCAAGCCTCTATCTCGTGTAAAGTTTGATAACTTTTGAGATAAGCTTGGTGTAGTCCATAAGGACCTCCCTCAAAAGGGGGAGTAGTGTTGTGATGCCATCCCCTTGATGATGATGTGCCAGCCTAGTGTTGTGATGCCAACCTTGTGCTTATGATGTGTCAACCTAGTGCTATGATGCTAGCCTTGTGTTGATGATGTGCCAGCCTTGTGTTGATGATGTGCCAGCCTAGTGTTGTGATGCCAGCCTTGTGTTGATGATGTGTCAGCCTCGTGTTGTGATGATGTGTGCTAGCTTCATGGTGTGATGATGTGTTTCCAGTCTCATACTTTGATGCCAGCTTCATGCTATGATGATGTGTTTCTAGTCTCGTACTGTGATGCCAACTTCATGCTGTGATGATGTGTTGCCATCCTCACACTATGATGCCAGCTTCATGTTGATGATGTGTTGTCAGCCACGCGCTATGATTCCAACTTTGTGCTAATGATGTTGTGTTTCCAACCTTGTGCTATGATGCCAACTTCGTGCTGATGATATTATGTAGCCAACTTCGTGCTGTGATGCCAACCTCATGTTGAAGACTCTTAGCCTAGTGTTGATGTTGATGATGCTCTAGCCTTTGTGTTGTGATTTTGATGTTGTCGATGATGCTCCAACCTTCGTTCTGTGATGTTGTTGTTGTTGATGATGCTCCAACCTTTGTGTTGTGATATTGTTGTTGTTGATGTTGTATCAGCCTTGTGCTGTTATTGATGATGATGATGTATTAGTGTTACACTAATCCATGTTGATGTAGATGATGATGATGATGCCACTTTAGCTTCTTGTTGAAGATGATGATGATGATGCCACTTCAGCTTCTTTTTGAATATGATGATGATGATGATGATGATGATGTTATGTCATCCATCATGTTGAATATGATGATGTTACTTTACCCTCATTCTAAAAATACTGATGATATTACTTTAGCCTCATGCTAAAGAAGAAGATGATGTTACTTTAGCCTCATGCTAAAGATGATGATGATGTTACCTTAGCCTCATGCTGATGAGGATGAGGATGCTACTCCATCTCCATGTTGTGAACGATGATGATGAGAAAAAAATTCGATGATTTATAGATACGCTAGTTAATGTTCCAAGATGGTGTTGATGATGATGCCCTCTCTCTCGCCTGATGCTATTGTAGAATACCATTCTTGTTAAGGGGGAGTGTTGAAATATTGTAACTGCAAAGAGTATTCTATTTTATTATTGATGTATTATTCATTAGATCAATCCCCTTTTATGGATTGATCATGTCAATAATTGTAAATGACCAAATCCCCTTTTGTGTACTGGTCAAACCCTAATTGTAATATGCATAATGAGAAATCGAACCCCATAATTAATTAAAGTGGTTATAACCCCCTAGAAGGAGAAATCGACCATACCAGTGAAAAGACATGTCCTTTCAGCACATGCCATATTGTATAAATAAAAGAGGCTAGCGCCTCATTTGTTCACTCACTAATTCGATCATCCATAGCGCAAGTTTGGAGCTACAGTTGGAGAATAAGGAAGAGAGAGAGGCTCATTACTTGGGAGAGGAATTTCTGTAGTGTTTGGTTTATTCTCTTGGCATTGTATTGGATATCTATATTAAGGAATTTTTTGATGGGTTTTATCCCCCATGAGGGTTTCCCAAGATAAATGATGTGTCTCTTGTGATTGCGTTTCTCTCAGTGATCTTATCTATGATATGGTTATCTAGTAAATTGAAAAGAAACCTAATAATAGCTTAAAATCTAACATGATTCAATAACTAGATGAGTTGACTCTTCCACCAAATTCTTACATGCATTCAATGATACAGTTCCCATCACGAGTGTACTTATCTCATGATTCCATAGCTAGGTGAGATGACTCTTCACCAACCTCTTACATGCATTAAATGATTGGTTTTAATAAGTCAAATGGGTTATATAATTAATGATAAAATGATTTATGGTTGTGGCATAGGATTCTAGGCATGTATAATCCCCTCAACCCCTCCTTTAGAACCCCTCTCTCGTGGAATCATATCCCCCCGTGATTCTTTCCTTGTCTGTTTTTAGTGGATGACATATTTTATTTTTATTATTTTTCATGCACAATATTTACATATTGCAACACTTGGTTGTCAACCATCCATCATATATACAAATATACATTTCTAATTCGGAGATCAAAACACAGGTGTTACACCATAATATTTCTTATTGTTCATGCATTTAATTAAATCTAAATCATGAAAATCCTTTTGTAGCCCTCATCATGAACATACACATACTCAACATGCTCTATCACAATAAAATATTATTCCTTGTCACACTATGTTGAATCATAACCCATGCTTGATCTACAATATCCTTGATTCCTCTTTAGCAAGGCATACATGTGGTATTACCAACATATTGACATTTATACTATATGTACATAATGTGCTTGTTCTAGCATTAAAGTCACACATGATAATAATATTACATGTAGTTCTTAGCGTTAGAAATGTTAATGAAAAATCTATTGGTGACACTATTGAGAGTCCATATCTTGATGAAGCTTTCAATGCATAGTTTTGTAAGAGGTTTGTTGTCTAGTGTAGGAACATGCACTACAAGGAAAACACCACTTAACAAAGGTTTTTGTGAAGGTTTTTAGTGTTAAAAGATTGAGAAAAAATAAAAATAAAAAAATACGCTAAAATATTATGTATTAATAGTGGAGGTTTTAGTGGAGGATTTCATGGATGTTCACTACATCTAAATTTTTTGGGTAGTTGTAGTTTTTTTTCGGTGCATTTAAGTCAGTAAGGTGCATTGATGCACCCATAATCAATACACATCAATGTGTATTGATATATTTTTTAAGTATTGGTGAGTATTATATATTTTGAAAGCACCATCGTGTATTATGTGTAAAATCACTAGTGTGTTTATCATAGTGTGCATCGTAAAGTCTTGTAATGGTAAATATAATAGCAACAACTATAACAATATTGTTGAAGAGAACAATGTTGTTGTTGTCATTAGGAGCATCGATGCTCTTATTAAGATTATTATCATTAGTTCTTACATATTTACACATCAATGTATTTAAATGATGGTTATGCATCGATGCTCTATACATTATGTTATATGTATAGAGCATCGATGTGTTTGTTAATGTATAGAGCACCGATGCATAACCATAATTTAAATACATTCATGTGTAAATACCAATGGATTACACCTTTGTTCATTGTAACAATATAAATCATCCATATGTTTAATCGACAATGTAACATTTCACAATATTAGACAATGCAATGGAATAAAAAAACAATTTTATTATATATGAACAAGGGATCCATTTTCATACGAAATCAAACAACATAAAAGTATATGATAATCAAAATGTTAATAAGTAATTGTTACTATTATAGGTAACTTGTTGTCATTCAATTGAGACAACATGTCTATATTAAACAAAATGTCTTATTTTCACAAAAAAATGTTTCAAAATATACAATTTGTACCATTCAATTATGTTGATCATTATTCATCACTTGAATTGTTATCATTTCTTGAGTTTCTTCATCACTTGTAGGGGATATTGTACTTGGGTTACTTGGTCGAATCTTTTGTTGATTGCCTTGATGTTGTTTTGTCTATTCATGTTCCATATACAAACATATAAATAAAGTGTAATGAATATATCTATATTTATATTATAATATACATGATTGAATAAATTGAAAAGTGTATTATAACAATGAGTGATTCATAAACAATATACATTCTTTCAAAGCCATTCCCCATGCCATCTCTCAACAAATATTTTGTTGGCTCCATTCCATACTTTGTTTCCTACAAATGTGATATACCGTGACAAAGTATAGATATATTTGTTAAGATAATTATAAACTTAGGAGTTAGTTAATATTAACTTGGTCTAATGTGTTGCTAGGTGAAAGTGTGTTTCTTTAGTATGCATTTGTATTTAGGTAATCTAATAGTCAAGAAATGTTCATGACATAAAGTGATCTGATGGTTCATATTCTCCTCGATTTTAATGACTACGTTGATTTGTGGCTTAACACTCGATTGGACCATGCTCTCTATTTAAAGAGCATGGATGGTCATTTTCCAATAATCAATTGTGATAAAATCTCTTGCAAATCTCTTTGTAATATTTTTCTTTTGCATTAATCAATTTCTCCAAATGATCATGTTGGTTGGGGTCATAGATGTTTCCCCACATGATTTTTACCACGTAAAAACATCGGTGTGTTGATCTTTGATCTAATTGTGTGGGTGGTCACTGAAGGTGTTCATCCTATGTTGGAATACTTATGTTGTCGAACATGGTATCATAGTGCATTTGAAGACCTGCTCCCATTGTAGATCGATATCGTGAATCCTTGTTGTTGTATCTATGGTTTCTACCATTTTTGTACATTTATTGTATTAGAGGATTGTTCCATTCCGTCTGGAGCACTTGTTTCACTTATGAACACTTTTTGTTTCACTATTTTTTTTTTCTGAATATACGACCATTTCAGTGAAATTTGGAGGTATAAATCTTGGATACACCCTTTTAAATTTTTGCAGAGACAATATTTCGGTTTTCTATTTTTTTTATTTATTTTCAAGTTGATACTCTTTTAAATCTGTGTATGCTCTTTGCCCCATGCTCTATGTGATCTTGACAAATAAGAAATAGAGTAGAAATGGTTTTCATGTCTACGTATGCTCTTTGTCATGCGCTCTGTGTGATATCGGTAAATCATAAAAAAAGGGAAAAATTGCATTTTTTGGGTAAGCTAACTAAGATTTAACCCTTGTTGTCGACGAGAAGTGAATTTTTTTTCTTGTGTGAAAATAGTTTTTTATGAGCAAACTCTCCAAGGTCATCTTCTACAACAACAACACTCCCAATCCTCCTTCTAAACAATATAATGTGTTTTGTACTAGTTCACTTGGTTAAAAATTGTTTTATTAAGTAAGAAGTCTTGAGTTCAAGTCTTTTTTTGTTACTCTTTTTTGAAAAAGTCTATGCATCCATTGTAAAGTGTATTTCACTTAAATTATAAAAGTGAATCACTATAAGTAGCTTTAATATTTTATTTGAAGTTATTTATTTCGCATGCAACTTCATTTATAAAGTAACTTCATTGTAAAAGTCATCCCCACTTATTCTATAAAAGTGAGTCACTTCATAAGCAACTTATTTGTAAAAATGAGGTTATTAAAAGGAAGAGTATTACCACGTCGACTGACTTCTTGTTGCCACATGGCTCTTTGGTTACCATTTATGTAATTTTTCAAAAGGGCATAACTTTCACATCTGAACTCTGTTTTCAATATCGTTTTTTTTAACAACCATTTTTTTCAAGAGCATTCCATCCAGGCCATCGGTTTCATATTTTAAATCCATATTCTTTGCATATTTAATATGACTTCTCCCAATGATTTTTTGTTTACTAGTACCAACTACTTCTCGTGTAAATCCCATATGGAGGATGTATTAAAAAGTAAATCATTGTACCAGATTACTTTGGGAAAACAACAAGAACCCGCTGATGATGGAAAGTATGCCAAATGGTATAATAGGAACGACGAAACGTGTAGACTAATCAACATGTCCATCTCTCTTGATTTAAGGTTTCACCTTCAAGGAATTGAGGACCCAAATAAAGCTTGGGAAAATCTTGAAGCAATGTTTGGTAAATGCAATATTGTTCGGGCTCACTAGTTGGAAAATTAGTTAATGACTTTAAGTACAAATGATTTTCCTTGCATTGAAGATTACTTATCTAAGTTCAAAACACTTATATTTTTTTATATAGAGTGCCAACTAGACATGAAGGAAGATCAATGTATATATGTTATTCTCTCTAAGCTTGGTAATGCATATTTTGGTTTTGTATCTACCTTTTATGCCATTAAAGAAGCTCTAGGGAGTGCTTATAAAGAACTCTCGAGTTGAGTTATTTTGTGATGCTCTAATTCGAGATAAAGATAAGTTTTTGCAACTTGGACTGATCAACACTGCAGGTACATTCAACAAAGCCTTAGTGACTCAAAAAAAAGATAAATCCAAGCATCCCAAGAAACAACACCCTCACCACAACAATAAGAAAAACAAGGGTCCCAAACCCTATCTGCCATCTTCTGCTCCTAATGGTGACAAAGGATAAAAATCTAAAAATAAGAAGGCTGACATACATTGCGACTTTTGTGGTAAATATGGTCATGTGGAGTCTAAATTTTTTAAGAATATGGAAGCTTTGGAAACAATGATGAAGAAGCACAAAATCAATATTGATTCTTCTTCTTATAACTCTTCTTCTCATGGACATCCACTTTCCGCTTCTGGTTTCTCCTTCAATGAAAATTCTACTTCTTCTTATGAGTGGCTTATTGATTTTGGAGCATCTTATCATATGGCTAAGAATAAAGCTATATTTTTGGCTCTTAATGAATGTAACACCAAGAAAATATTTGTTGATGATGATAGATATCTTAGTGTTGTAGGGTCTGGAACATTTTAGGTAGATAATGGTCATTTCAATGATGTATTATGTGTTCCAAGTCTATTATGCAACCTTTTATAAATGTATCAAATCACTCATACAGGTGAAGGTAAAACCGTAGAGTTTTCACCTCATCAAGTTGTAATCAAGGATCTAAGAGATCATAAGCATGTTCTCACAATTGGATTTGTTGATGATATTACTAGGTTGTACAAGTTTGACAACTTTGGGTCATCATCTTTTCCATCAATTTTTGTTTCTCATAGTGATGACTTGAGCCAACTTTGGCATGAGTAGTTTGGTCATCTAAACTATCGCTCATTACAACAACTATGCAATCAACATATGGGGACTGGTATTCCTCTTGTTTCTTGTAGAGATGTTGTTTGTGCCGGTTGTGTTCTCGACAAACATCATCAAGACAATTTGAAAAACATGCATGTTGGCATGCCTCGACCCATTTGCAACTTGTTCACAATGATTTGTGTGGTATGTTTTTTTCTCCTTCTTTCTCTGGGTGCAAGTAATTCTTAACTTTCCTTCATGATTTCTCCATATGCACTTGGTTTTACTTCTTAAATTTAAGAATGAAGTTTTTGACAAGTTTTTGGCCTATAAGGCCCTTGTAGAAAAATAATCTGGACATCGACTTCAAAGGTTAAGAACAAATAATGGTGGTGAATATGTGAACAACAAATTTACAAGTTACTACTCTGCATAGGACATCCAAATGCAACACATTGTTCATTATACACCACAACAAATGGTGTTTCTGAGAGAAATAATCACACATTAAAGAAATGACTAATTGTATGATCCAATCTAAGGGATTAAGTATTAATTATTGGGAAGAATCTATTAACTGTGAAAATTACATAGTAAATCACACTCCCACAAAGGATCTTAAAAATATAACATTGGAAGAATCATGGAATAAAATTAAGTTAGATGTAATCCACTATCGTATATTTTGTAGTGTAGCATGGGCTTACATTATTGATGAGAAAATGAAAGCTTTACAACCTATAAGTGAGAAATGTGTTTTTGTTGGATATTATGAAGACGTCAAATGTTACAAACTTCTTCAACCTCATTCCAATGAAATTATTATTAGAAGAGATGTTAAATTTAATAAAAATCTCTTGGTCGATGAGCCTAATTCAATGTTTGTGCCTTCTTCGGCATACACGACATCTTCTATGTTTGTTCCATATTCTATTCCTATTATGGTTTCTTCTTCTTCAAATGATGACAATGAGGATGAAAATCCACCTCCACCTATTCACCTTCCTCTAAAAGAGTCCATTGAACATGAACTTGCACTAGTACCACCGCTTCTTAGATGGGTTCGTTCAACACGAGAAACAACTAGTGATCTTTTCAGTGATCCTTATATTAATACCGACCACGTTCATAGTCCCAACAAACCTCTTCTCTTTTGGCTCAAGTTTCATAGACTCGTGATCCAGAGACATTTGCAAAAGCTTCAAGTCATCCAGATTGGGATACAACAATGAACGAAGAGTGATGGGCCTCAACATTACCTATCTAAAAGTCCCATCATAGACACATTTTGACCATGATATGCCTAATAATTTTCTTTAAATTGACCATGTTTAATAGTAGTTATGGGTATTTTTGTACATTTATTAAATGAATGGTTTTGAAGATGGAATTTTATGAGTAATGGTACCTTTTTGATCTAATATTTATGGTAAAGTATGTATGTAGCACTAATCAAACAAGTTGAATTCCCCTTAAGAAGAGGAAGATCCCAAGAATCAATGGGGCCTTATCCCCCGCCTATCTCTAGGAGTGTTGCTAGTATATTAATGACCACTCCTTGCAGACTAAAGCTAAAAAATTTAAAGATATTGAGGAAGGATGCACCGCCTCCTTGTTTCCTCCTTAATCTAAGGACAAAGGTTGAGTTCCAAATTGTATATATAGGCCTCTAGTGTAGAGAGCAAGTAGATCAAAAATATAAATATTGTATTAGTTTTTGTTGAAGAAGCTTTTGTTGACACTTGGAGCTCGGCGCCTTGATGTCACAACTGATATTGATAAATAAATATGATTTTGCTCCTATCTCATTAGATTTTTAGAGGTTCCTTGTATTGCTTGGTTAGGGCCTACTCAAGAGGGCTCAAGAACCCTGTTGTATTCTTTTATTTTTCTTTCATGTTAGTGTGTTATAATTTAATTTCTTGATTTTTCTTAAAAGATTAGATAGTTATGCACAACAATCTGTAACTTTTGTTTAGACTATTAACAAACTATAATTTTCAATAGGTTTTCCTGTAAAGGTGGTTGGAAGTCTATTGGGATGCTCATGGGCATCGTTTTAGGGCTAAAAACCTTACTTATATCTCATTGCATCTTAGTCTATCTTTGTCCATACTTTGGAAAGTTTTACAAGATATTTAGGACTCTTTCATTATCTTGTAGAAGTTTCCTATATGACTATTACAATACCTATAGAATTGCCACATTTCCCGTAGAAAATTATTGTATGACAGTTTTAGCTAAAGTTTCTTGAATTTATTACCTATCTTTTCATGAAGTTATCATTAGTTAATAAGATAACAACATGGCTTGATATTGGCTCAAGGGTTAGGTATAACTAGGTTCATTTATTCCATCCAATAGTTCATCTTTTTCCATGCAATTTTTTTTCATGCAACGTAATTAGTTTCTCTACTTTGCAATCAATTTGATTTCTTCTTACAACTCAATGTGTTTCCTTTCATGCAATTAGAATAAGGTTCCTTACTACAAATAGATTAGCTACTCGTTCATTTGGTATTCTTTCATTCATACAAGTAGCTTAAGTTTTTCATTCAATTTAGATTTCTTGCACAAGTTACAATCATATTTCATGCATTAAGCCCCTTGACCAATTTTATAGCTAGGTTGTTGTCAGTGCACTTTGCATATACTTTTCTAGCACCTCTAAAGTTTGTATGAACCTCAATTTGAAAACTAAAGTAACAAGCTAAACACATAGTAGCATTATTGTTGTTATTCCAAGGCCCACCACGTTTTGGAGTCATTGTCGGGGAGGTGCTAAAATATTGCACATTATTTCATTTTCTTTTATTTTTTAGTGACTTGGATGAGTGGGAATGGTAAGACACAAGGCCAACCTCACTATATAATTTCTATGGTGTAAAATCTCTGGTGCATTAACTTTGAGTGAGTATTTGCAACTCCTTGTCATATTCTTTGCATTTTAGAATTATATGAAAAATAAAATAAAAAATAGCTTCATTTCCTTTGTGTTCATGAATGAATCAACCTAGAGATAAGAAAGGAATTTTTTTACCCAAAACCCCCACCCCCAAAACATGTCAAAGTGATCCGGAAATTGGTTGCGAGACACTTGAAAGTTTCTTGGAAAGAGAAGATAGAGAATTTGAAAATCTCTCAAAAGAAGGTCAATCGCCATCTCATCATACCATGGCTAGAGAATTAGAGATGGTATAAGTTTTTGAGTTTCCTATACAGGAAACCAATGGAGAAACTAAAATGAAAAATATTAATCATTTTTCCTTATCTCATTTCCATGGTCTTGTTTTAGAAGATCCTGACACCTTCTTGTTTGAGTTTGCAGTTATATGCAAGAGTTATTATTATACTACATATGAAAAAAATATCAAACTATTTCCCTCTACTTTGAAGGATTCAACTCTAAGATGGTTCACGAGTCTGGAAGGAAACATCATCACAAGTTGGGACCAAATGAAGAACACCTTCAATGAAAAGTACAGGGAGTATTGCAGAGAAAGGGATACAAGAGATGAGATCTTCAGAATGACTCAAGGGCCAGATGAATCTTTAGAAGACTTTGAAGAGATATTTAAACTGAGTTATAAAAGAGCTCACAACCACACTCTGGATGAGGATTCACTCAAGCTTGTCTTACTTGGAGGAGTAAGAGAAGATCTTATGGAAACATTGAATCTCTTATTAAATGGAGATATCTACCAGATGGATTATGATGATATTAAGAAAATATTCAAGAATCATTCCAAATCCTCAAGGAAGAAAGGTAGAAATGGTAAAGGGATGGTATCTCAATATTATAACCTTGCAATCCATATAAAAAATGAAATAAGAGGATTGTTAGAAGATATGAAAACCAATATTTTGCATTCCTTATCTATGCAAATGCACACCTTGTAGATCAAGGAGAAACATGAAAAAGCATAAAATCCATTAGCTATCTTTTTCCCTAGATGCACCAAAAGGAATCATAGGAATGAATGTCCTCTTGAACTTATAGATGTTTGTGGAATTTGTGAAGAAACTTATGCAATTAAGAAATGTCCTTATTTATCAGGATTAAAAGCTACATTTCAAGGAGCATAAGAGAATGTGGAATTGGTATGTTTCATCAATCAAAGACGACTTGGAGCACCAACACCCTTTCAAACATGTTTGATTTTCAATCCTTCTCAAAATTTTGGTGCATATAATACACAAATGCCTTCTCAAACTTGGTTTAATACCAACCCATCTCCTTGGACAGTTCCAAATCCATGGCAATACCAAGGGAAATTATTCCTTCTCGATACCAACCATTCCCTAGTTTTCCACAAACCCAAAATCCTCAATGGAATCATCCTCCACAAGGATGGAGGCCTAAAAATTTTCAACAACTAGCATTAATGCCTCCTCCTCCACAACCCAATAACACTATTCAAAATAGTGCTCCTTCTAAACAACCACAATTACTTTCTTAATCTTCCCCCAATCCAAATAAGAAACATATTCAACCTATATACAACATTGAAGCCACATATCATCATTACTCCTTATATGTACAAGAAATCAAACTTAGATTAGAAAAAGTATTACAACAACCTTTAAAACTCATAAAGAATTCAGAGCATGAAAAAGATGATGTTATCTTACCACAACCTCAAGTCCCACCTTATCCTGAAAGTTTAAATGTGAAGAAATCTTATACATATAAAGAGAATGAACTTTTAGGAGAACTCAACAACTTGTGTGTGCATATAACTCTCCTACAATCCATTAAGGATGTGCCTATTTATAATAGATTCATCAAAGAAGAATGTAGAAAAATAACAGGGAGGAAGAGAAAGGAAACTCCTACAATCAATTTTATAGGACAATTAGCTGACCTCATGCTTGGAAGGATAATTGTTCCTAAGTATTTGGATCCAGGAAGACCTCTGGTAAATGTGCACATTAACAATACCTTGATCCAAAACACTCTCATAGACTTAGGGGTTGTTATGAATGTTATAAAAAGAGATACCATGTTGATATTAAATCTTCAGGGATCCCTAAGACACACCCCCATTGTGCTCCAACTTGTAGATAGATCCACAGTGAAACCTGAGGGTATGTTGGAATACATAATTATCTCTATTTATTCTTAGGAGTATCCCATTGACTTCTTGGTCCTACAAACCAAATATAAATTCAATGGGTATCATTTTATCTTGGGAAGACCTTGGCTAACCAGAAAAGATGCATACATTAGTTTTAGGGCCGGAAACATGACTATCACTAATGGCCAATCTAAAATTACCTTCCTCTTTTTAGTGAAGGATGAAATCCAACACAAGGGAGGCTTCCCTAGCAACCTCAAGGAATCATATAGAAATCTTTAATCAATTCTATGACCTCTTATATTGGTTACTTCAATTATACCACCACTTAGATCAAGGTTTAAGGTGAAAACAAGGTGGTTAAGTAAATCAATTCAAAATTTGTATGTGAGGTGTTCTAAGACAATAAATGATAAATACAAAGTCAAGTAAGTCAAGTAAATTCCCTGAAACACTACAAATCAAAAGTAAAAAAATGGATGACGTAACTTGTATTTAAAGATGATTATTTTGGCAATTTACCAAGTTACAACAACACAAATATAACGACTCTTAAAACCAATAGACATACAATGAAAGACGGTTGCAAATACAAGATAAAATTAAGGTTTTTATATACAAATTCTTGTTGAAATGTAAATGGAATGAAAAAATATTAAAACCTCCAAGATGTCAAACCCTAGGTAGCTGAAAATTACAATAGAAATATAAGAAATGATGTCAAGGTATATTTCAAGGTGAAAAATGCCACTAAAAACCTAGATGTCAAGATAGAAGAAGGTTGGAAGTTGAAGGTAAGTTCAAATATAATCACAAGGCATCAAACGAGACGTAAACTAGGTTTTAAGGTCACTTGAAAGAGAAAAGACTAGTGTCGTCTAGCTTCCTTGGGCACATGGAGTCAAAAAATGCAACTTTCATGGAGAGAAAAGGCAATAAAAATACCTAAGAACTAAACACTAGGTAGTCCACTACAAACCCTTGGTGTTAAATCTTTGGAAGAGAAACTCAAGGTACTCCACTACAAACCCTAGAAATTTAACCTACAAGAATAAGGCTAGGGTAGTCCACTAAAAACCCTAGAAATACCCTTATGTACTTCAACAAGCTTTAAATAAATGACAACAAGGGAAGGTACTCCACTGCAAACCTTCCTAGGGTTTCAAGATAAGGTTTATCCAAGAAAATACAACATATCATGCAATTATCACCACTTTGATAAAACATTCACTAATACATCAAGAAATAAACCATCAAAGACTTGAAAAGAGCACTTACTACCCAAATCAATGAGAATCCATGAAACCCTAATCATGAAATCGTCCACAAAAATTGAAAAGCATCCACAATATCATCTCCAAGAAGGTGTGCACAAGTGATCCATAGTGAACGAGAAATATAAAAGACAAATTTAGTGATGATTCTCCACAAGATGAGTTATGATTTACAAAATGGAGCTCCCTCTATTTATATGAGGTAACCAAGTGTCATATCCTCCTAAGAAGCCCCTAAAACATGTAAATCCATGATACAAGGTGGACAGGTCTTAGGTTTCCCCACAAAAATGCCTCCAAAGTAAAAATATAATGCTAAAACATCAAAACATCCTCCAAAGAAGCCACACTTGTGAGTATAGAGTACAAAAAGAGGGTGACATCATCTCCTCAAGGGGTATTAAGGCTCCAAAAGTCTCATCCATCCCAAAAAGGTGAAAAGCATCATCAAAGGTCATGTCCCCTCACCAATAGGGTCACATCTCAACATCAACAAGGTGCCAACTCATCACCCATGTGATAGGTCGGCTCAAGCAAAAGACACATCACTCCAAGCATGACATCATCCTTTAGATGTGAAACATTCTAGGTGAAAATGCCAACACCATGAAGGAGGAGGGCTCTGTCATCCCTCCAAAGGGGTATACCATCATCACTACATGCCACATAATTAGTCCAAGCCATAATGTCCTCAAAGGTTGCATGATGTCATCAAGGGATCCATCTGGCATGTACAACTGCAAGTGCAATGTCCTAGCACATTAGTGCAACGTCCTAGGTCCAAGAGGTGTCGAAGGGTGTGAAAGGAATGCCTAGTCATCAAGTATCCCAATTCTCATCATCAAGGCCCCAACATCCTCCATACAATGTGCATCGTCCTAGGTAGAAGCATCAAGACATCCTACATAGGACCATCTCTACGGGTGTGCACCATCAAGAAAGGCCCACAAAATCAATTTAGTGCAACGATTATGAGATACAAGAGCCATTAGAATAAAAAAAATTAAGCCACAACTTAATATAAAATCCACATAAGTAATTCACATTAGGTATATTCTGCAAAATTCACACTAGCTTAAGAATTTATGCAATTTGCTAAGTTTAAGTATGGAGGACCATCATAAGACCCTATTAGGTGTGCCAGTACCCAATTAGAGTATTTCCCAAGAAACCAATCAAAGTGTAAGTATAAGCGAATGATATGGCCTGGGGTTTACTTCATGGTCATGATGTCATTAGCATGCAAGGCCAAGTGTGGGTTCATCTCCGTGAGAATCTGTGTAGAGGGGGAATGTGGTTCTTTGTGTTACCCTTTCCTTGGAATTGTTTCTTTCCAAATCACTATTCTTGCATTTTGATATTCATTTATTGCTTTGCAAGAACCTTTTGAGGTTTATGCATTCTTTTTTATTGAAATTCAATTAAGTCCTTTTAATTTGATATGCATTCAGTGCATTAGGACTTGGGATGATGGCCTCATAGAAATGGGCTATAGCTAAATCTTATCTTTGGATTTTGATTTATCATTTGTCATCCCATTTAATTTTCCATTCTTTTACTAGTTGCATCAACCTCATGCATTCTAACCCCTTCTTCTCATAGGCAGATGAAGGTACAAACTTTTTTGGTGTACATGTAACAACCATTTCTTGAAGATAGGACAATAGAAGGAATATGGATGGAATGTGTTAAGTATGGATATGAATGGTATGATATCCCTATCAAGAACTCTTTGTAGTACCCTTTTACCCAAGAGTGACAACACTGGACTAGGACACATACAATGGCCACCAATGTGAAACAAAGAAAAATGCATAACTTCCAAACATCATGATCCATCATCTGACTTCAACCCATGATACTCAGCTAAATTACTAATGCATTAAATGTAACACTTTGTATGAAACAATGATTGATGTACCTCATGTGTGTTGGACCACCATCGTCAGATGGACATACTGATCAAGTGAATGAGATGCACAATGATAAGGGGGGATGCATTTGAGGGGTTGTTGTCTATGGAGAATGTTGATCATCAACTCTGGGATTACTGTCTGCAATGTGGATCATGAAGAGTGATGTCCTCTAGTTACCCCTTGGTGAGAGGTCGTAGTAACTTGGTCCACCTATTTTAGAAACTTTCAACAAAAGATTTATCACACGTATCAATGTGAATGATTTTGTTGGTTATGTGCTAACATTTGTCTAGTTTGAATCTCTATGAATTAGGCACACTAATCTATGTCAACGGGTTTACTAACGATGCTATCCACAAATGTGATGAAGTATCCCTTGGGTTTCCCCATAAACTTTTCCTTGAAAAAAATATCAACATAAATTAATCACATGTCTCGTCAAAAATTTTATTCTCTTACTAGTCCTTATCAATACATTGAACCAATTACTAATGTAGAAGGCATGCCAACTACTTTTATAAGACAAAACAATTTAGATAATTGCACATTTAAAATGAACTTCTAAAAGTATTTTTTCTATAAATTCCCAAGAAAAATTAAACTCTATAACCACTTGTTATTTCATGGTTAATATTGAATTTAGTTGGATTTTGAATTTTAATTAACTTAAACATCAAACTCTTAAAAAGGAGACAACAACTACTTTCGATTACAAAATCTCAATCATACCAAATAATCAAAATGATGATTAAGCCCCATGGGATAGCACATATGGTAAGATGCCCACACACTCTCTCGGTTCGGGGAGAGGTCATAGGTTCGATCCTTGTGTCCCTGGGGTCGTAGTTTAGCATCCATCTAGAGGAAAATGAAGCACAAAAGGAATTATTATAACCTTTAAGGAAATACATTTTCCTTGCTAGCATAAGATCCTTGGAAAATATTTATAACCTTCAAAATGTGGACTTTAAATACTTAGCAAATTTTTTGAAAATTTATAAATTTTAAAGGTTTTTATATATTTTATAAGAAAGTAAATTGATTTTAACTTGGTAAATCTTTCAAGAAAATAGAAAAAATAACAAAATGAGGAATAATAGCCTCTAAAAATTTTTGCAATGTTGTTTACAAGTCAAACAGTGTACCATTGATACATGCCCCTTGCATTTCCTGCATCACACATACGTGGGTATAGTGGGAAACATAGCTCACAAAGGGGGTGGATCTCAAACATCTCTGAGCCATGACCCATCAGATGGGTGCATTTTCTAATGTAAGGGATACCTGGACGTCCCTCTACCCCCGTTTGGAATGTCTAGCCGCCTTATATGTTGACTGATAAGAATGCGAGAATGACTTGAGATTGATAAAATTTTGAGTGAAATAATTATCTGAAAGTAGAAACGCTATTCAAATGCTCAACAAAGTAGTTAACTCTGTCAATCTGCTACTATACTATTATAGTCCAATTTTCATATTTAGAATTCACTATTGTCATTGGTCAATAACCAAGTATAGAAATATTATATTATGCACAACACCGAAAGCCTAGAATTGTTTCAAGGTTCTAACCATTTAATTTACCTTTGGCGTTGTCTAACTATTCTATAAAATGGATTTTTTCGTCAGAATCTGGCAACATAAATCTGCACGAAATCACTATTTTTTTGTTGTTTAAAATCCATTTTTGAACACAAAAATCGATTCGGCATGCTGAAAAACCCCTGGGGCACTCGGATTATACAGAAATAATCACTCAAATATGCGGATCTAACAATTTCTCACTAGATTTTGGGCAAAAGTCCCCAAAAAATATTGCTGAAAAAGATTCATTTCATAGAACGTTTAGACTAGGCTTTTCCTTTTCTCTATGGATAATGCAACTGTGGTGTTGTGCCAATTTTCTCAACCAAGTTGGCAACTATATATAAAGACCATCTTGCATGTGGAAAACCTAACCTGCTCAAATCCCAATTTCTCAAGTAGCAATTTTTATGTATGTCATGCACGACATCAATATAGCACTTAAGTTGAGACCTCGTTAAATAAATTATGAATTTATGTGCTAGTGTGTCAAACTAGAAGATTTTATGAATTTAGGTGCTAAGACTTGAAACTAACAAATATTATGTATGTAGGTGCTAGTATATCAAACTAGGTTTTGGTGTAAATTAAACTAGTTTTGATATTAAGATAATATCGTTCTTCCTTCTATTCAACATACCATAGAAGTGGAGCGATGTTGAAAATAGAAATATCATTACACCCGTTGTTTCAGAAAGTTTCATGTAATCTTGATTCTCAACTCATTTGTAAAGTTTCATGTAAATTGTTATTATGAATGAAATTTTACCTATCATCAAAAAAATTAAAATCCCATCAATTGACAAAGAAATGTCTACATACTCGATCACAGTTGAAGGTACATTTGTCACCCTAAAGGTATCAACATATTAGTAAATACTAATGCATCAGTATATCAGAAGGAATCTCAACTACTAGACCCTATCCCCACCCTAATCACAAATGTTGTCACAAAGAACAATCTCACTTGAAACAAAACACAATCTACATTCCTAAAAATTAGGACTCCTAATTGAATTGTTTCCAATAGTGTTGCACGTATTGCGATAATATCAGAATTATTATTATCACCATAACCCAACTCGATGATAATATCATTGGTATTTATCGCGATAATTTCGATAATTTGAAAATTATCGCACTGCTGCATCAATTAATCAAATTTTTGGTTTTTTAAACCTCATTTTTCAAAAGTGAGTTAGGGGATTGTGTTGAATTTTGAATTCTTAGCTCAAAAGCACGTAGTTTGTTTTTGTTTTAGCATAATATACAACCATACCAATGCACTAGTTGCAGCAAACCAAGATCACAAGAAGAATAGCCCTACCTAAAAGACACCAGAAATTATCCTAGGAAAAACCTTCTCAATCAAGGGAAAAACCCAACAATTGTTTGCTATATTTTCCAAGAGAAGATCCTCCACACCAAAAACCCTAGAGCACACAGTAGGGTGCTTATATGACTGAGAAAGATGGCACCTAGAAAAGTGCACCCTAAATTACAACTCACAATTTCATACCATGCGTTGAGTGTGTAAGAAAGATGATCCACAATGGGGATCTATCTCTTATTTATACAAGACCTAGCACATCAAATAGATGTGTCTATTGGCACAATAGGGCTGACTTGTACAACTCAGAAATATAATTAATCTTTACATAGTATTAATTATCTTTACATGGTGGGGCCGACTTGTACCCTTTACAACACAAATTAGGGTTTTACCTAAGTCTTACTCTCTAACAATATATAGCAAGGTCACATCCTCTAGTGCTCAGCCACTAGGGACACATCCACCTGTGCTCAGCCACATGTACGTCACTCTCAACAGATAAACTCAACTAAGTCCATAGAAGTACCATCTGGAGAGCCATCTCAAGCCAACTCAATTAAGTCCATAGGAGTCTGACAGGAGGCCATCTCAAGTCATCTCAAATCAGTCCAAAGGATCACAAAAAAATACCACACGTCATCTCAACTCAGTCCAGAGGAGTATGAAACACCCGTCACATGGGCTCTCTCACATATCGTCTCAACTCAGTCTAGAGGAGAACGACCTGGAGAATTTCTCATGAAGTTGCAATCAACAACACTCCCTCTCAGCTAGGGAGGCATTCTCCACCATTTCAAGTCTCTCACGGAAGTACATGAACTTCATCTTGGCAAGTGGTTTGGTGAAGAATTCTACAACTTGCTCGTGTGTAGACAGGTACTGCACATGTACTTCTTTCCTCTACACAATATCTATGATGTAATGGTATTTGATCTCAATGTGTTTTGATTTATTGTGAAACATAGGATTATCAGAGAGATTCACACAACTCTGGTTATCACAATGGATAACGGTGGAATCCATCTCACATCCAAATAATTTTGTAAGGAGCTTGTGAAGCCACACTTCTTCACGAACAACCACACATAATACAATGTACTCTGCTTTTGCGGTACTCAAAGCCACATAAGTTTGTTTCCTGCTGCACCAAAAAATCATGGCATATCCCAAAGTAAAACAATAGTTGGATGTGCTCTTATGGTCCACTGTGCTCCCTGCAATCTTGATGCAGGAGCATCGCTCACTCATCAAGTGAGCCAGCGCGTGGAGCAGAAAGAACAGTTGGATAGCGCTAGCACACATTTTGAAATTCTTTGGGATTGTTGCGCCGCTCTTTTATGAAGCTATCCATAAAGAAGTGCACTTGTATTGTATTGTAGATAGGAAGACATTTAATAGAATTAATGCTGTTAGATAGGAATTTAATTGTAGATTTGATAGTTGTAGAAATCAAGAGGGAAAACGAATATAGACACCCTCCTTTGTACATTGTAACATTATCAAGCATTCTGAAGAGAAGAGCAAGTAGAGAACTTGTGGAGAGCCCTCATGTACAGATTGGATAAATAGAGAGAGAGCTTTTGATTCAATTTCATGACTGGTGCTATTTTCTCTGTGTATGTGCTTAGGTGTTTGTGAATGTTTGTTTTCTTTGTATGCAAATGCTTTGAATATGATTTGCATGTGATTTCAGGGGATTTGTTGAAACCTGAAGAGATGAGAATGAGTTTAAATTGTTTCTCTGTTTGAGCCCGGAGATTCTTGCATAGAGTGTAGTTGAATTCCTCCGCATAGAGTGCGTGAGAAGGCTAGACAGTTGAACTCTTACTCTCATATGCCCAGAAGTTGAATTGGGTTATTAGAGCCGTGCAGGGGAAGTGCAGGCCGGATGTGAAGTCTCAGTGGTGATTCTGAGTTTAAGGGAGTGGAACATTTCTGTTGCAGGTGAGTGCACGAAATCTGAAGGATCCATCACTTTGGGAGCTGTTGGAGGTCTGTTGAGAAAAGTGAGTGAAATCTCTGAAGGAGTCAGAGGAATCAAGCTCAGGAGGGATAGTTCCGCCATGAATACTATGGGAACAGACCCAGAAGAAGTTCCAAATCAGGAAGGAGCTTTAGAACAGAAGAATCCATAAAGAGGGAGCATCAACGGTCAGGATTTGTAGGAGGAGTTCGCGAAGTCCCACGGACCGTCAGATCGTGGAGGAGTTGCGGGGAAGTTAACCCCTAGGCGCAAGAAGACCCGAAACCATCGCATATCGACATATCGGGTTTTGTGAGGGAAAGAGTTGCATGCACGTCGAAATCGTGAGTAGCGATTTCTCAAATTTACCGGGACCGTTGATCTCCACAGGACAGGTGGCACGAGATCCCGAGAGGTCGGGATTCGACATTCGGCAGTTTCCATTGCAAAGGAATTTCGACCAGTGAAATCGCGATCATACGATCCCCGATATACGAAGGAAGAGGTGACGTGACGGGAGGATAAAACACGTGCATCGAGGTTCAGAGTTCGGTGTTTTGTGGAGCGAGGAAATTGCAACCTCGTAAGTGCCGATTTCCCGATAGGGAATCCCCGACGGAAGTGGAAATGTCGACCGTTGACCATCGGGGTTCAGGGAATTAAAAGACCCGATCTCGTGAGCGTCGAACTCGTGAATTTGCGAGTTTTGATTTCCCGACAGGCAAAGGGGAGATCGCCGTGGAGATAGCTGTGGGTAAAGAACTCCCGAGGGGAGTTGGAAGAGCATTCACGCTCTTTGGGTCGATGTTAGAGAAGGTCCTGGTGATCACGACCATCCGCTGAGGAGAGGGGAGGGTTGCGTCAGAGTGGTATCAGAGCGGGCGCATTTTTCTTTCTGTAGCAGAAGAGGAACAGGAAAATACACCTTGTCGCCGAGAAGAGAGAGGCAGTCACCTGATCGAGAAGACAGGGACGCGCGAAGAAGGGGTAGACCAGCAGGGAACCCAGAGATGGAGCGCCAGATGAGAGATCTCCGAGCGAGGCTTGAGGAGATGGAGACAGCGCAAAGACGCGGAGCGGGCGCTGGAGAGTTCAGTGATTCTGAAGTTGAAGAAGAAGCTGGACATGATGCAGAAGAGGTCACTGCAGAAGATGCATCAACCGAGCGGTTGATCAAAGCCTTCGCCAGGATGAGTTCGAAGACCAAGATGGACATTCCCGTCTATGAAGGGAATTTAGATGCAGAAGAGTTGCTGGATTGGATCCGAGCACTGGACACCTACTTCGACTACGAAGATATCGAAGAGGATAAGAAAGTAAGGCATGCTGTTACCAAGTTGAAGGGACATGTAGCCTTATGGTGGGACGAGCTGCAGACAAACAGACGTTCCAAAGGAAAGATGAAAATCAAAAGCTGGGACAAGATGATTGCTAAGATGAAAGCGAAGTTCATCCCGAGAGACTACCAGATCACACTGTTCAGGAAGATGTAGAACCTGAGACAGAAGTTGATGACGGTGAAGGAGTACACCAAGGAGTTCTACAGGCTCAATATCAGAGCTGGTCATCGGGAGAGCGATGATGAAAATGTGGCGAGATACCTGAATGGTCTGAGGTATGACATTCAGGATGAGTTAAGCATGCTAACCATCAGGACGGTGGAAGATGCTTACCAATTGGCTCTGAAAGCCGAGGAGAAGCTGAGCCGCAAACAGGGATAGCGAGGGCGAGGCAGGAGTCAGCCCCGAGGCAAAGCAGTTGCCCAAGAAAAACCACAGAAGCCCAAGGAGGAATGGAAGAAGCCTTAGGGTAAAATTGAGAAAGGCGGAACCTCACAGAGGCAGCCATACGTTGAGCCAAGGAGGCAGCATACAAAGCAGGGTGGCGGATATGATGATGCCAACGCTTTTCCTCGTACCCGAGGTAGAGGAAGAGGCCGAGGAGGAATCATCACATGTTTTACATGTGGGAAAGATGGACATAAAGCTGTTGACTGTCCAGACAGAAAGATGGACCGAGGAGAAAATCACATCACTAAGGTGCAGAGGCACGATGTTGAAGATGAAGACAGTAGAAGTGGAAGATCGTTGGGGATACATAAGGTCCTTTTGACACCTGAGAAAGAGGTGGAGGACACAACTCAGAGGAGCCGACTGTTCAGGACCACGTGCAAGACCAAGGGTTGGAAATGCAAGGTCATAGTGGACAGTAGAAGCACTGACAATATCGTTTCAACCGAGATGGTGGAGAAGCTAGAGCTGGAGACAACAGATCACCCGAGCCCATACAAGGTATCGTGGCTGCAGAAGGGACACCAGGTAAGTGTTACGAAACAATGCTTGGTTGATTTTAAAATGGGTGAATATAAGGATAGAGTCCTATGTGATGTCATTCCCATGGATGTCTATCATGTACTGCTGGGGAGACCGTGGCAATATGATAGAAACGTGGTTCATGACGGAAGGATGAACACCTACACCTTAAAGAAGGATGGAATGACGCATAGATTGCTTCCGAAAAAGGATGTAGAAGTGAAACCGGAAGTGAGCAATGCAATACTTCTCATGAGTGGGAAGGAGCTTCTCACAGAGATGGAGAAGAAGGAAGATCCACAGTTCTTCGTGGTCAGGAAACCAAGAATTGTCCTCACTAGCACAAGAGTGGATGACTTGCCGAAGGAGATTCAGGAACTACTGGGAGAGTTTGCTGACATCATCGTGGACGAACTACCTCGTTCATTGCCACCAGTGAGGAGTGTGAGTCATCACATAGACCTCATAACGGGAGCAAGTTTGCCGAACAAGGCCGCATATAGGTTGACGCCTCAGGAGAATGAGGAATTCAAAAGGTAGGTACAGGATCTGCTGGACAAAGGATTGGTCAAAGAGAGTCTTAGTCCATGTGTTGTTTCAACAGTACTAAGTCCAAAGAAGGATGGAGGTTGGAGGATGTGTACAGACTCCAAGGTGATTAATAAAATCACCATCAGGTACAGATTTCCACTACCACGAATGGATGATCTGATGGATTGCCTGAGTGGGGCAAACTATTTTTCGAAGATTGATCTCAAGAGCGGATATCATCAGATTCACATGAGAGAGGGAGATGAATGGAAAACAACGTTCAAGACAAATGAAGGTTTGTACGAATGGCTGGTCATGTCGTTTGGTTTGACGAATGCACCGAGCACATTCATGAGATTGATGAATGAAGTCCTGCGGGAATTCATCGGCAAGTTTGTAGTTGTATACTTGGACGACATATTGATCTTCAGCAAGACAAAGGCTGAACACTTGAAACATTTAGCCATTGTGATGAGAAGACTACAGCAGGAGAAGCTGTTGGTTAACATGAAGAAGTGTTCCTTCATGCAGACAGAACTCATTTATTTGGGTTTTTTTATATCGGCGAATGAATTGAAAATGGATCCTAAAAAGGTGAACGTGATAAGGAATTGGCCATCGCCCAGAAATTTTTTTGAGGTGAGGAGTTTCCATGGATTGGCTAGTTTCTACAGGAAATTCATTCGGAATTTTAGTGGAATTAGCGTCGCGATGATGGACACCGTGAAGAAGCGGCATAAAAATTTTCATTGGACGGTAGAGGCTGAAGGGAGCTTCAATCTGTTGAAGCGAAAGATCACAGAGCAACCGGTGCTGGTGTTGCCAGACTTTCAGAAGACGTTTCAAGTGAAATGTGATGCCAGTGGGTATGCCGTAGGAGGGGTCTTGAGTCAGAATGACAAGCCTGTTGCATATTACAGTGAGAAGTTGGATGATGCAAAGCTGAAGTACTCCACGTATGATAAGGAATTCTATGCCATCATACAGGCGTTGAAAAAGTGGAGGCATTACTTGATACCCAAGGAATTTGTATTGTACAGTGATAATCACGCATTGCAGTTCGTAAGTCAACAGGAGAATTTGAACCAGAAGCATGCGAAATGGGTAGAGTACATGCAAAATTTCACGTTTGTGATTAAGCACATTTCAGGGACTGCTAACAAGGTGGATGATGCCTTGAGCAGGAAATGCTTGTTGCTGCAGGAGTTCAGAGTCAAGACATTGGGTTTTGAAAATCTGAAAGACATGTACGCCGAAGATGCAGACTTCGGAGAAGCTTATGAAGCAGCCGAGAGCCCAGTTCTCAGGGATCGAAGCCCATGGATAGACTATATGATTCAGGATGGACTGTTGTTCAGGGGCAACCAGTTATGCATTCTGAATTGCTCCATGAGGGATAATTTGGTGAAGGAAAAACACAACGGAGGCTTAGCAGGTCATTTTGGACATGACAAAACATTCTCCAAGCTGAGCGAATCATATTTTTGGCCAGGGATGTGCACTGATGTCAAAATATTTGTTGACAGATGCAGGATTTGTCAACACTCGAAGGGCCAAAAGCAGAATGCCGGGTTTTATCAACCATTACCCATACCCGAGAGGCCATGGGAGGCCATAAGTATGGATTTTGTATTAGGACTGTCGAGAACACAGAGAGGAGTGGATTCCATCTTTGTGGTGGTAGACAGGTTTTCTAAAATGGCACATTTTATTCCGTGTCAGAAGACCAGCGATGCGACCCACATCGTGAATCTGTTCTTTAAAGAAATCGTCAGATTGCATGGATTGCCGAGAAGCATAGTCTCGGATAGGGATACAAAATTTATAGGTCATTTTTGGAGGACGCTATGGAGGAAGCTGGGAACTAATTTGGCATTTAGTTCAACTTATCATCCGCAGACAGATGGGCAAACAGAGGTAGTGAATAGAAGTCTGGGGGATTTATTGAGAAGCTTGGTGACAGAGCACCACAACAGTTGGGACCAGATATTACCACAGGCAGAATTTGCGTACAACGATTTGGTGAATTGAAGCACAGGAAAGAGTCTTTTCTAGATATTGTATGGAACACAGCCGAGGGGAGTTTCTGAGCTCAGGGAATCAGGATAGGTTGAAACTAGCAGCGCTCATGCTGAAGAATTCGCTGAATTGATGTAGGAACTTCACACACAGGTGAAGCAGCGGCTGTAGAAATCAAATCAGGAGTATAAGCGCAGAGCCAACCAGCGGAAGAGACAAATTCAGTTTGAAGTTGGGGACATGGTTCTGGCACACTTAAGGAAGGAAAGGTTCCCAAGGGGAACATATAACAAGCTCAAGATGAAGAAAATCGGGCCATGCAGAGTCTTGAGGAAGTTTGGAGAGAATGCATATGAGCTTGAGTTGTCGGATGGAATCGGGATATCTCCGATTTTTAATATTTCGGATTTATACCCATATAGGGCTGGAGAGGCAGAAGATGGAGTTGAGGAACCTGTAATCCAGTGGCAGAAACAATTACCAGTTGCACAGACGTCGCAGATGGAGTGCATACTGGATAAACGAGCGGGAAAGAAGACCAGGCGAAAGCAGTATTTTGAATACCTGGTGAAATGGAAGAATCATCCAATGGAGGATGCCAGCTGGGAGACAGAAGCAGTTATCCAAAGGCATGGACACACCGTGCAAGAGCTCATGGACAGGAGCCCATGAAATCTTTCGAGCCGAGGAGTATGATGCAGGAGCATCGCTCACTCATCAAGCGAGTCAGTGCATGGAGCAGAAAGAACAGCTGGATAGCGCCAGCACACATTTTGAAATGCTTTGGGATTGTTGCACCGCTCTTTTATGAAGCAATCCATAAAGAAGCACACTTGTATTGTATTGTAGATAGGAAGACATTTAATAGAATTAATGCTGTTAGATAGGAATTTAATTGTAGATTTGATAGTTGTAGAAATCAAGAGGGAAAATGGATATAGACACCCTCCTTTGTACATTGTAACATTATCAAGCATTCTGAAGAGAAGAGCAAGCAGAGAACTTGTGGAGAGCCCTCATGTACAGATTGGATAAATAGAGAGAGCTTTTGATTCAATTTCATGACTGGTGCTATTTTCTCTGTGTATGTGCTTAGGTGCTTGTGAATGTTTGTTTTCTTTGTATGCAAATGCTTTGAATATGATTTGCATGTGATTTCAGAGGATTTGTTGAAACCTGAAGAGATGAGAATGAGTTTAAATTGTTTCTCTGTCTGAGCCCGGAGATTCCTGCATAGAGTGTAGTTGAATTCCTCCGCATAGAGTGCGTGAGAAGGCTAGACAGTTGAACTCTTACTCTCATATGCCCAGAAGTTGAATTGGGTTATTAGAGCCATGCAGGGGAAGTGTAGGCCGAATGTGAAGTCTCAGTGGCAATTCTGAGTTTAAGGTAGTGGAAGGTTTCTGCTGCAGGTGAGTGCATGGAATCTAAAGGATCCAGCACTTTGGGAGCTGTTGGAGGTCTATTGAGAAAAGTGAGTGAAATCTCTGAAGGAGTCAGAGGAATCAAGCTCAGGAGGGATAGTTCCACCGTGAATACTGTGGGAACAGACCCAGAAGAAGTTCCAAATCAGGAAGGAGCTTTAGAACAGAAGAATCCACAAACAGGGAGCATCAACGGTCAAGATTCACAGGAGGAGTTCGTGAAGTCCCGCATACCGTCAGATCGTGGAGGAGTTGCGGGGAAGTTAACCCCTAGGCACAAGAAGACCCGGAACCATCGCATATCGGCATATCAGGTTTTGCGAGGGCAAGAGTTGCATGCACGTCAAAATCACGAGTAGTGATTTCCCGAATTTACCGGGACCGTTGATCTCCACAGGATAGGTGGCACGAGATCCCGAGAGGTCGGGATTCGGCATTCGACAGTTTCCATTGCAAAGGAATTTCGACCAGCGAAATCGCGATCACGCGATCCCCGATATATGGAGGAAGAGGTGACATGATGGGAGGATAGCACACGTGCATCGGGGTTCGGAGCTCGGTGTTTTGTGGAGCGAGGAAATTGCAACCTCGTAAGTGTGTTGACGGGCGAAATTGACCGTCCGTCAACCGGGAGAGTGGAACCGGTCTGGGGTTGTCTAAATAACCCAATCCATTTGGAATGGACCACCCTGACGAGTTTAACAGCTCCGTTGGCCGCTCTAAGGTCTTCTATGAAAACCAGAGAGAGAATTGATCTGAGCTAAGAAATCTAACTAAAGTAAATAAAACAAACCAAACTATAACTTAATACAAGAAACTAACTAAAATAAAGGAAACTAGAAACTAATAAAGCAAAGAAAAGGAACTAATATACTAAATATAGACTCTTCTAACTATTCTATCTACAAACTACAAATTACTCTTATAATAACTCAAATCAACTATCTAATTATCAGCGACGATATTTCTTATTCACAAATGTACACTACGAACAACCAATAGATTTAATTAAAACCTGCAAAACTCATGTAATTTTCTGCCCTAAGACAGTCAAGGATCTCTTTTTGATTTTTTATATTTTATGAAGAAGAAACAAACATTACTGAAATTAAACAATCTAATATATTTACTGAAATTAAAAAATCTAATATAAATCTAATTAAACTTATATCTATATTAAATTACTTAATAAAAACAGTAAACAATGTACTAATTGACCTGGAAACGCTCCAAGTCTGCCCTGTGTAAGATGACTTCTTAAGCTGGTTGGAGGAAGAAATTCACAGCGTTTAGTCCTTAAGCTTCTCGTAAACGATCAGCTATGCTGCTTCTTGAAGTGTTTTACAGGACAAACAAGACATAAAAGAAAATCATAACAATCTTCTGATTATAAATTCCTACAATAAGGGAAACCTATTATGCAGAAAACTTATATATAACAATTCAATTTATGAAGAAGGTAAAACTATCATTCATAAACTGAACTAACAATTGTTATGTCTTTAATCTATTTGGAAGAAACAAGATATAGATAACAGTGATAAGATTATATCATTTGCATTTGATTTAGATAGCAAAAGTAATACTAAACCATAAACAAAGTGATATACAAAACATGGAACAAAGTGTCGATATATTGAAAAGAAAAAGCTATGACAAAACATCAATTCTGCTCCAGTTCGTGATAGAATTCCATATCCTTGTTCTCCCACAACCGAGGATATCATTATTACAAAAATCATAAGTATATATAGGTTTCTTCACAAGGTAAAACTTCCTTGTGGATAATATCAAATAGTTTTACATATCCTGGGAGATATCCCAAAATCATCTTAACTAAGCAAATAAAACGCAAGTAAAATCTGTAAATCATCCCCTAACTTCTCATGATATCTATTACCAATTCGAATTTGCCTGCAATAGAAGACAAAGATCAAATTAGAAGGATATTTCATTGAGAAAATAATAAAAAATTGACTCTACAGACTTAGCTACAGAATCTTCTGATTCTGTAGCTAGTCAAAAATAGCAAACATGACCAGGTATAATCAAATAAAATCAAATCCAAAACGAATTACTAATGATTCAATTAAAATTATCCTTTAAATTAAACCAAACTGAAAAGAATGCAATCGGGACAGGGTAAGAATGCTCTGTTTTTCCAATTGCCATAAAATCGGATCAAATCTTAACATGACTGTTTCATAAATGCAATCAATGGCAAACCAAATTGTATAAGATACGAGACAATCATAATTGATTTGCATAGGATTCATATCGTTTAATCAATTGCCAATATAGAAAAGCCGTCAAGATTATTATCAAGATGAAACATGCATAACTATATCCATAGAATCCAGCCATAGACTTCGTTCGCTGAGTTTCAAACAGTTTACAGGTATGGTCTTAACTATCATTGACTAGTTATAGTCATAACAAAAGATTGATATCATTCAGTTAAAAGAACGATATGTAAATTTCTTCAATTGTAATCGGATGAAATCATACTCCATGAATATCGACTCAATGATTTTCATGTTTGATCACCACACAGTCAACAGACAGAGGCGTGATAAAATCGACAGAATCAATGAACTGGGCAATAATCAACACAAATCTTTACTGAGTTAATTATAGAAACAATATCGTAACCCTGAGCAGAATCCAATTCAAACAATAATGAGAATCGAATAAGTTGCAATTTGGTTATGTATCAACAGAAAAGTATCAGAT
>JZKD02S2308122.1:154370-174929 GCA_000966675.3 Picea glauca | reverse complement strand
CTCCTCCTACAATAATGAAATACACTATCAGTCGCTCCAAGAGGTGAGGTTATTCTCAGTCATTCCTCCTCCAACAATGACATGCACTCTCAGTCACTCATTTGTTTCTCTAGCAATGACATGCACTCCTAGAGTTGTGGTTATTATTCTCTCACTCCAACAATGAGGTTATTCTCCTCTTGCTCCAACAATGGCATGCACTCTCAATCGTGGGGAGGTGGGTTATTCTCCTCTCACTCAAGTAATGGAATGCACTCTCAGTCATGGGGAGGTGAGGTTATTCTCCTCTCGCTCCAACAATGATTTGCATCATCGGTCACGGTGATGCAAGGTAATTCGAACAATGGGGGTTTTGCGCGCATGGGTGAGGGATTATGTATTTTTGTTTGTATATATTTAATATATTATATAATTTATATAATGTAAATTATATAAATTATATATTATATAAATAATTTTTTATATAAATTACATATATTAAATATTTAATAAATGTGTATATTTAAATATTTAATAAATATTTTATATAAATTGCATATATTTAATACTTAATAAATGTGTATACATATAATAATGGTTAAAAACATGTGTATACTCCTTGGAGGTCATAGGTTCAAATACAAAGTGGGGTAGGGTATGTATACCTTCATAGATGGGGAAAATCTATGGCCATTTTCAAATCATGGCCTAGACGATTATGTGTCAAAGACAAAACATGAATACCAAGACTAGTCTTCTATGTCTAGCTCTAAAATATATCCTCCAGATAATTTTTAAAAGGATCAATGTAACATCCCAACTCTAGGTAATGATCAATCTCAAAAGTAGAGACTACAATGGGATTGGATTGAGAAATTATTATTGAATCAATATGCCCTTCCTCTTGTATCATGATCTTCAAGGGATGCTCTTCTTGAATGGATTTCATCACAAAGAATGGTATTGATTTTTATGTTCATTCAAATCCTCATAGATAATACGTTGAATATTCTCTTCAAGTTTGANACCCATGGCAAGGAAATTTATTTCAATATGGATTCTCTCTTGCTCTTGGAAAAGACAAGTTTCTTCCATCTTTTTCCATTTATGACACTACATTGGCTATGTTTGTGTGGTTGAAGCCCTCATGGGTTAAGGATGACCTTGAAGGTTATTTCATGGGATATGTATTGATTTGTAGATTCACTAGTTGTTGGCCAATGCTAAAGGATCTTTAAAATTGGGTTTAATTCTTGAGTTCATTCTTGAACATTCTTTTTATGAGTAGTATTCAAATGCACTACTTTTGTAGGTAAATCAATATGGTTAGGGTGAAAAATTACATATTCGTAGGTGTAGTATTGTAGGACAAAAAATTACATAACCATAGGTGACATGGATCATTCAATTATCTAAGTACTTATGCTAGCACTCAAGGATAAAAATTCAAAGTGTTATTACTCTCATTATTATGCACATACTTTTCCTACCAAAACTGAACGAAAAATTTTCAAAATGTTATTACACTCATTGTTGGGACTTTCTTGGCCTAATAGCACTCAATTATGAAATTTTTACAGTGTTATTATTCTCATTGTTATGAATATACTCGACAACAGTATTCCACACATTGAATGTATGCCTTTTTCCCAATTGTATGCCTCTATCTCAAAAAAACATGAAAGAAAGAAATAATTAACTCAATGTGTCCAGTTTGGGAAAGGGTGGTCAAAGTGAGTGAGATCTAGGATCAAGGGTCTCCCTCATGTATAGGGCCATGCATCCTTGGTCCAAAAACCAAAAGAAGGTTCAAAGGAATTCATAAAATAATAGTTATTTGGCCATATGAATAAATATGTATGTGATTAGATAATAGAGGTATGGTAATGAGAATTGAACCTAACTCTAACCAACACACCCTTGCCTAAATTGAAAGAGCATCTCAAGTACCTTCATATCCTGATTTGGGGTTTTAAAGGATTTTAAGAACTTACCGATTTTGGCATCATTTCTAGTCAAGGTGGGGTCTCCTCCGTCACTCCAGCAAGGGCCTACTCTGTCGCTCCTCCTCTATCGCTCCAAAAAGGGAACTCTCAGTCGCTCCTCATACAACAATGGCATACACTCTCAATGGCTCCCAGAGGTGATTTTATTCTCTGTAGTTCCTCCTCCAACAATGGCATGCACTCTCAGTCACTCATTTGTTTCTCTAGCAATGACATGCACTCCCAGAGTTGAGGTTATTCTTCTCTCTCTCTAGCAATGAGGTTATTCTTCTCTCTCTCTAGCAATGAGGTTATTCTCCTCTTGCTCCAACAATGGCATGCACTCTCAATCACGGGGAGGTGAGGTTATTATCCTCTCACTCAAGTAATGGCATGCACTCTCAGTCGTGGGGAGGTGAGGTTATTCTCCTCTTGCTCCAACAATGGTATGCATTATCATTCGTAGTGAGGTGAGGTAATTTGAACAATGGGGGTTTTGTGTGTGCGGGTGTGGGATTATGTAATTTTGTTTGTATATATTTTATATATTATATAATTTATATAATGTAAATTTTCTAAATAATTTTTGATATAAATTACATATATTAAATATTTAATAAATGTGTATATTTAAATATTTAATAAATATTTTATATAATTGCATATATTTAATACTTAATAAATGTGTATACATATAATGATGGTTAAAAACATGTTTATACTCCTTGGAGGTCATAGGTTCAAATACAGAGGGGGGTAGGGTATGTATACCTTCATAGATGGGGAAAACCTATGTCCATTTGCAAATCATGACCTAGATGATTATGGGTCAAAGACAAAAGATGAATACCAAGACTAGTCTTCTATGTCTAGCTCTAAAATAGATCCTCCAAATAATGTTTAAAAGGGTCAATTTAACATCCCAACTCTAGGTAATGATCAATCTCAAAAGTAGAGACTACAATGGGAGTGGATTGAGAAATTATTATTGAATCAATATGCCCTTCCTCTTGTAGCATGATCTTCATTGGATGCTCTTCTTGAAGGGATTTCATCACAAAGAATGGTATTGATTTTTAGGTTCATTCAAAGCCTCATAGACAATATGTTGAATATGTTCTTCAACTTTGAAAAACATATTGCAGAGAGTCAAAAAGTTATGCTTCAAATCCTCACAAGTACTTATGTTGAATATGTACTTGTGTTGAATATGTTGTCATTGGATGTGAAGAATGCTACTTTTCAGTTACCTGATGATTATTTTGCTTGGTATTTGCATTGTCATTTTGTTTGGCTAGTCCTCGTTACTAGCAATCCCACCTTATAAGTTGCACCTCTTTAAATTGGGTGGTAAATTAAATATCCTTCAACCACATGTTGCAGTGGCACATGCAATCTACCAGTTGTCAACCTCCCTCTCTTAAAACCTCTTTGAATGACTACAACACAAAAGTCTCTGATTGTCTAGTTTTTGGCCATTTGTTCACCAATTGAAATAGTCTAATGAAAATTATTTCTCATGCCCCCATGGGTAAAACCTAACATGGACAATGGTGCATTGGGTCTAGGGACATGTCTTTTAAGAGACTCCTAATGGTCCATAACCTTATTCAACTCATCTCTTTTTGAATTTTATCTAAGTTTATTACACAACATGAGTCCAAAACCATGACATGAGTCCTCTCAAGCCCGGCCCCAAATTCTGACTCTATCCATGCTCAGGCTACCTATGTTCTGGCCCATGTTCCAACTGATATAATGATAAGTTGGGTAATTCTCGAAATTTTGATTCTATCCATGCTCAGGCCACCTATGTTTTGGCCCCTGCTCCCACTGATATAATGATAAGTCAGGTAAGGCCCAAAATTTTGACTCTATCCATGCTCAGGCCACCTATGTTTTGTCCCCTATTCCCACTCATACAATGATAAGTCAGGAAAGGCCTGAAATTTTGCTATCCATGCTCAAGCCACCTATGTTTTGTCCCATGTTCCCACTGATATAATGATAAGTTAGGTAAGTCCCAAAATCCTGACTCTATCCATGCTCAGGCCATCTATGTTTTGGCCCATGTTCCCATTGATATAATGATAAGTCAAGTAAGGCCCAAAATTCTGACTCTATCCATGCTCAGACCACCTATGTTTTTTCCCCTATTCCCACTGATATAATGATAAGTCAGGTAAGTCCCAAAATTCTAACTCTATCCATGCTCAGGCCACCTATGTTTTGGCCCCTGTTCCCACAGATATAATGAGAATAGGGAATAATTTAGACTTAATCTCTTCACGCTATAGTTATATTCTCGAAAGGAAGTCCCTAAAATTTGAACAAGGATTCTGTTTATCTTGTTGATATTGACATCCTTTTGTATGAGATGGTCAATGACAATGGTTAGTGCGACCTAGAAGGCAGATTGAAAACATTATGGGTTAAAAAAATTTGATCAATGTATTCTCATATAAGTTGCATATCAATAAATATTTAGCTGATTAACTAAAAGAATGAACTTATGTATTTGCAACAAAAAAAATTCTAAATATTTTTATTCACCAAATTTCATCTCATTTTTTAAATATCTTTGCCTTTCATTAATCTTGGTGTAGAGGATAACAATCACAAACTAAACCCAATTAACACCAAAATTTATGTTGTTACCACTTATTAGTAATAGGTTTGTGTGCAAAGTGACCAAACACTCTTATAATAATGAGTAAAACAACCAATCAACTAAAATTCCATTATTTCTTACTAATGACAAATCCTATTGTTGGTTGGTTTGCCAAAATCATTCTACTTCTTCGAATGGCATTAACTAGGGAAGAAAATGTTTTTTGGGATGGAAATGTGGTCTATATATTAACATAGTCAATAGAAGTATTATAGAGGCATGTGAGCATATCACCTCAAGTGTGCTAAATATGACCTTGAGTCCTCTCCTTGGGCTCCTACTTCACTTTAGGTTCTTTAATCTAACAACATTTTTAGGATTCCTTCCATCCTCATTTTGACAACTTAACTATAGGTGCCCTTGAATCCTATCCTTGGGATCCTACTTGACTTTAGGTTCTTTTTATCTAACAACATTTTAGGTTTCCTGACGCAGACCTATCGGATCTCGGGCCGAGATCCGCCCACAGGATCATTCTTTAACGCCTTCGAGCCGGATCGGCTCTTTCGGATTCCCTGTTGGAATCTCCTTTCAAATCGATCCACATGTCCTTCAGGAAGCTCCCTTGTACAAACAGCACTAGGCACAAGCTCCTTTATCACCAAGTGACCATAGTGTTATGACCAAGGGCCTAACCCAAGGTCCTTTTCGCAACTCGCAATCTTGCGAGTTTGTGAGTCAAGGCTCCTGACTCTTCCTTTTAAATCTTGCGATACCCGAAATGCCAATATGGGTATGGCTCTTCCTCTATCAGCACCTTCCTCATGCGACCACCGGCTAGGCTAAGCGCTAGAACTTCTCGCTACTCACCACTTTGCGAGTTTGAATGTCCCACCTTGGCACCTTTCTTTCATTAACCCCCGAGAGGCGATGTTGACTTTTCTCCTCTCGTTCTCGCTACTCGCAACTTTGCGAGTCGAAGGGTCGAGCTCACGTACTCATATCTCATGAATTCCCAAGACTTGAAAGTCAATGAGGTTTGACCTTCCCTTCGCACTTCTCGCAACTCACTACTTCGCGAGTTTCAATGTCAAGCTCTCGTACTCTTATCTTGCGAATCCCTGAGACGCGAGAAGTCAACGGAGTGTTTACTCCTTCCACTAGGTGACGTGTGTCTGCCTATCTATTTCTTGGGCCCACCTTGTGGTTCTGCCACATGTTTCCTCTGTTCCTTGGCTCTCGGAACTTCGCGACTTCTGCATTTGAGATGAGGTCCTTCCAACCTCTGAACCTTCGAATACGTGAAACACGCGATGAGGTTCTGATCCAACGGTCCTCCCTTGACCTGGATCCAACGACTATCTTTGCTCCTCGCGACTTTGCTACTCGCGACTTGGAGCACCCAATCTTTGGGCTCTCACCTTGTGAACCTTCGAGTTCGTGAGATCCCTTGATCTCTGCCACCTGTCCTCCTCCGATGGATGGCTGCAATTCTCTCGCAACTTCGCCACTCGCAAAGTTGAATGACTTCCTTCTCTGAACCCCGATGTCTGAATTCCCGATAGAGAGGATCTCGTGACACGTGCCCTTCCAATCGAACGGCTCAGATTCTTTCGCTATTTTAGAACTTCGCACCTCACGACCTCGCAAATATTGATGCAAGGGTTTCAATTCTCCAACTCATGAAGCACCAAAATGAGATTACGCGAGTGGTCCAATGGCCCCTGTTGGCTCAGATCCTATGGCCCGATTTCTCCTGAGCTTGCACTTAGAAGAACACTCACCATAACCTTCTTGCTCCTCGGCAAGATCTGACGGTTCTCAGAACTTCATGAATTCTCCATGGAGAATTTCGACCGTCCAATTCCTCCTTAACACTCCTGCAAAATGAACAAGTACACCTTCATGAAACTTGTCCGCCAACAAAACAATGTCACTGCGCCTCCTTCTAATACTTCAAGGCACTGGTCCTCTTTGAGCATCTCTTCGACAACTTCAAAGACTCTATCCCTCCTAAGCTTTCTCCACAACTCGAGTCTTCAAGAAGACTCCTGCACACACTCCTTGTGGCAATTCTTCAAATACTCCCAAGTATTTGAACCTCTTCGACTCTGTGCACTCCCTACAATAGCAATCTTTCAACAATTTCGCTCAGGTTGTAACTCTGAGACTTCACTCAGCCTGCACACTCCCTGCACGACTCATGTGCTTAACTTTCACTTCTGTGATCTCACTCATCAGATTATTTCCCTGTACGGTAGGGAGACTCTGGACGAAATTCGAGTTTTAGAAAAGCTTAGGGTTAAAATTAAGAGAAGAGTGGCAGATCTGGAATTTCTCAAAAAATGTAGAGACGAAAACGTGCTACCCAAATTCACACAGATCCAGCATAGAACCAAGAACAAGTGGAACAGCGTGGCCTTCTCCAAACTGGGGTTATCTATTGTTAGAGGCGAAATTAAAAAGAATAGATGCATTCTAGAACGCACATCCAAAAATGCATTGAAACTCCACCTGAAATTAGCGTAGATCGTGGCACCCGAACTGTGGAAGATAGTTGACGCCTTGGCAACGATGAAAGCTGAGAAAGTATGCATAGAAGCTCACAACAGACACACGTCCAAGTTAAAATGACTTCTGAACAGCAAAAACAACCCGAACACCAATGCAATCCCATTTAATTCTAAGACAACCTAATAACCTCTTATAAAACCTAAGAACCTAATTGATTAATATTAATTAACCATGTAGTAATAAAACACTTAGAATATAAATTAACAAGAAAAGAAAAAAAAAACCCTAATCTTATAAATTACTTGATACCTATAACCTATTATTCTTAATGAAGACATTAGTACACAACATTAAACTAATAAGAACCCATTATTTACCTTATAACAAAAGAAACCCTAATATTAAACCCAAAACAAATATTTAATTCGTTTATACCATAACCTCATATTATATTAACCTAACCCTAAAATAAAAATTTAAGAATCCACTTTTTACCTATTAACTAAACCCTAGAACATTAAATGATTAAATATAAATAAGAAACCCTAAAATTATTAATAAACTATTATAACCTTTATTAAACAAATATTTAATAAACCCTAGAAATATCTTATAAAATAATTCTACTTAGCCGACACTAAGAAAATTTCCCACTTCCAGTATTTATACCATCTCTTCCCTTTCTCTTAACCCAGGCTCTTTGTCCTGAAGATGGATCCTGATCTGGATCTGAAACGTCGACAATCTATTGACTGCACTATGGCTTTTCCGATCGAAACTGAAAATCCCAACCACAACAATCTCACTCATCTAATGAGAACAATGTTATCCCTCCTGAGCTTGCAGAGATGAACTCTGACTTCTGTCAATGCACATCTTGCAAACAATTTCACTGCACTCCTTGCAGGAAAAATCTTACTCAGATAGAGAAACAATTGAAACTCATTCTTTACTCTCCCTCTCTTCAGATTTCAGACATTTAATATGAAATCATACATTCGTGCATCAAAGAAAATGCACAACAGAGAGTAACCAAGCATATATCAATCAACATGTACAAACACATAAAACAATTGAACACCATGAGTCCGAACTAAAGATCTTTGTGTTAATCCATAACTTCTGTACATGGGGTTTTACTCTAACAGCTCTCTGCTCCTGCTCTCTTATGCTCTCTTGATTGATTTTGTTGCTAATGTTACAATGATACAAGTGAGGGTGTCTATATATGTTTTCCCTCTGGCTCCTAAAACTGTCTAATCTAAGAATTCAAAGTTACCTACTTACATTTACTAGCATAAATGCCTCTTAGTCCTTCAGATGAGAGCGGGATGCTCAAGGTCTGATTACAATATACAAGTATGCTCTTTCTTAATTGTTTCATTTATGTTTGGCATATCAAACATCAAAACATTTCAAACAATTCATCATGTGCCAAAATGCGTTGGTGTTTTCCCCCCACTCACTTGTTGTTGGCGATGCTCCTGCATCATACTCCCTCGCTTGAAAATTTTCATGGGCTCCTATCCATGAGCTCTTGCACGGTCTGTCCATGCTTCTGGATATTTGTTTCATTCTCCCAGCTGGCATCTTCAATTGGATGTCCCTTCCACTTGACCAAGTATTCAAAATATTCCCTTCTTCTAGTCCTTTTGCTAACTCTTTTGTCCAGTATGCTTTCCATCTGTGGCTTCTCTGCAACTGGCATCTGTTTAGCCCAATGAACCTCTGGTTTTTCACTATCTGCTTCTTCTTCCTCAGCTTTGCAAGGGTACAAATCTGAGATGTTGAATATCAGAGAAATTCCAATCCCATCAGGTAATTCAATCTCATAAGCATTTGCCCCAAATTTCTTCAAGACCTTACATGGTCTGATCTTCTTCATCTTTAGTTTGTTATATGTCCCCTTTGGGAACCTTTCTTTTCTCAGATGTGCCATAATCAAATCACCAACCTCAAATTTAAGTTGCTTCTTGTGTTGATCTGCTCTGTGCTTATACTCTTGGCCCGAGTTCTGCAATCGCTCCTTCACCTAGCTGTGAATTTCCTTCATTCTCATCCCATTCTGAATCCCTCAGTTCAGAAACTCCTCTTGGCTATGTCCCATAAACAATTTGGAATGGACTCTGCCCTGTGCTTCGGTTGATTGAATTATTGTAAGAAAATTCCGCATGTGGCAGAATATTGTCCCACTGACTGTGGTGTTCTGTCACCAAGCTCCTCAACAAGTCTCCCAAAATTATGTTCACAACTTATGTCTGTCCATCCGTCTGAGGATGATAAGATGAAATGAACAACAAGTTCGTTCCTATATTTTTCCATAAGGTCCTCCAGAAGTGTCCCACGAACTTGGTGTCTCGATCTGAAACTATGCTCCTTGGTAAGTCGTGAAGTCGAATGACTTCTTTGAAAAATAGATTCGCAATGTGAGTTGTGTCACTGGTTTTCTGACACGGTATGAAGTGTGCCATCTTAGAAAATCTATCTACCACTACAAATATCGAGTCAAACCCTCTTTGTGTTCTTGGCAGCCCCAATATGAAGTCCATGCTTATTGCATCCCACGGCCTGTCAGGTATGGGTAACGGTTGATAAAAGCCTACATTCTACCTCTTCCCTTTTGAATGCTGACAAATTTTGCATCTGTCCATGAATATTTTGATGTCTACTCTCATTCCTAGCCAAAAGTATGACTCATTTAACTTCGAGAATGTCTTTTCATGACCGAAATGCCCGGCCAATCCTCCACTATGTTTCTCCTTCAGCAAATTCTCCCTCATGGAGCATTTTGGAATACAAAGTTGGTTACCCTTAAACAGTAATCCTTCCTGGATCATGTATTTTATCCATTGACTTATGTCCCTGAGAATTGGATTCTCAGCTGCTTCATATGCCTCTTTAAAATCTGGATAATCTCTGTACATGTCCCTGAGATCATCAAAACCCAGTGTTTTGACTCTGAACTCCTGCAACAACAAACATTTCCTGCTCAAAGCATCAACAACTTTGTTAGCAGTTCCAAAAATATGCTTTGTTACAAAAGTAAAGATCTGCATGTATTCAACCCATTTTGCATGTCTTTGATTCAGCTTCCCCTGTTGAGTCACAAATTGCAAAACATGATTGTCATTGTATAAGACAAACTCCTTGGGGATCAAATAGTGTCTCCATTTATTCAATGCCTGAATAATAGCATAAAACTCCTTGTCATATGTGGAGTACTTCATTTTCACTTCATTTAGCTTCTTGCTAAAGTATGTTATCGGCTGATCTTCTTGGCTCAAGAATACCCCTATTGCAAATCCACTTGCATCACATTTTACCTGAAATGCCTTTTTGAAATCCGGCAACACCAAAATTGGTTGTTCCGTGATTTTCCTTTTTAACAAATTGAAGCTTTTCTCAGCCTCTTCTATCCAATGAAAAGACTTGTGTCTCTTCTTCACTGTGTCCATCATCGGTGCACTAATTCCACTGAAATTCCTGATGAACTTCCGGTAGAAACTAGCCAATCCATGAAAACTTCGAACTTCAAAGATACTCTTTGGCGATGGCCAATTCTTAATCACCTCCACTTTATCTGGATCCATCCTCAATTTAACTGCAGAAATAACAAAACCCAAATAAATGAGTTCTATCTTCATGAATGAGGATTTCTTCATGTTTATCAGCAACTTCTCTTGCTGTAGCCTCTTCATCACTGTAGCCAAATGTTTCAGATGCTCTACCTCTGTTTTACTGAAAATCAGTATGTCATCAAGATACATAATGACAAATTTTCCGATGAAATCCTTCAGGACTTCATTCATCAACCTCATGAAGGTACTTGGCTCGTTCGTTAAGCCAAACGACATAACAAGCCATTCATATAATCCTTCGTTAGTCTTGAAGGTTGTCTTCCATTCATCACCTTCTCTCACACGAATCTGGTGATATCCACTTTTCAAATCAATCTTCGAAAAAAATTTCGCTCCACTCAAGCAATCCATCAAATCATCCATCCTTGGCAATGGAAATATGTACCTGATGGTTATCCTGTTGATTTCCCTCGAGTCAGTACACATCCTCTAGCCTCCATATTTCTTTGGACTGAGTACTGTCGGAACAACACACAGACTCAAGCTTTCTCTAACCAACCCTTTGTCCATTAAATCCTGGACCTGTCTTTTGACTTCTTCATTCTCTTGCGGCATCAATCTGTATGCTGCTTTGTTTGGTAAACTAGCTCCAGGTATGAGATCAATATGATGACTCACACTTTTGATCGGTGGCAATAAACGAGGTAGTTCGTCCACTACTATGTTAGCAAACTTTTCCAACAGTTTCTAAACCTCTTCCGGTAAATCATCTACCCTTGTATTGGTTAAAACAATTTTAGGCTTCCTAACCACAATGAATTGTGGTTCCTCCTTCTTCTTAACCTCTATAAGAAGTTCCTTCCCACTCATGAGAAGTACAGTGTTGCTTACTTCAGGTTTTACTTCCTTGTCCTTAATTGGCAACAACATGTGAGTTCTCCCATTCTTCTCTAGGGTGTATGTGTTCTTTCTCCCATCATGAATCAAATTTTTGTCATATTTTCATGGTCTACCCAGCAATAGATGAAAAACATCCATGGGAATAACATCACAGAGTATTTCATCTTTATACCCTTCTATTTTAAATTCAACTAAACATTGTTTAGTGACATTTACCTGATGTCCTTTTTGTAGCCACAAAACTCTGTATGGGCTCGGATGTTCAATAGTTTCTAGCTCCATCTTTTCTACCATCTCTGTAGAAATGAGATTATCTATGCTACCACTGTCCACAATGACCTTGCACACCCTGTCCTTGGTTTTGCAAGCAGTCCAAAAAACATTGTTCCTTTGCACTGGATTCTCCACCTCCTTCTTTGGCGTTAAGAGAACTTTTTGCATCATCAGCGATCTTCCGCCTTTAGCATCCTCTACCTCAACATTCTCCCTCTATGCTTCGGCAATGTGAGTTTCACCACCTTCTTTCTTCTTATCTGGACATTCATAAGATTTATGTCAGACCTTTCTGCATGTCAAACATTTCACCACTCCACCTCTTCCTCTTCCTCTACCTCTGGTATGAGGAAAAATGTTTCCATCAACATACTGACCTCTCTATTCAGTATGATTCCCTCTCTGTGAGCTTCCACCTCTCTCATTTTGAGTTTGAGGTTTTTTCCACTCTTCCTTGGGTTTCTGATTTCTATCCTGGGCAACTGATTTGCCTTTGGGCTGACTTCTGCCTCGGCCTCTTTGAATTTTCTTTCGGCTCATATTCTCTTCAGCCTTTAGAGCCTAATGACAAGCATATTCCACCGTTCGGATGGTCATCATTCTCATCTCATCCTAAATGTTATATCATAGACCATTCATATATCTAGCAACTTTTTCATCATCTCTTTTGCAATGACCTTCCCTGATGTTTAGCCTGTAGAATTCTTCAGTGTACTCCTTTACTGACATCAATTTCTGTCTCAAATTCTGCATTCTCCGAAATAGAGTAATTTGGTAGTCCCTGGGAATGAATTTCACCTTCATCTTTGCAATCATCCTATCCCAACTCTTGATTTTTTGCTTGCCCTTGCAGCGTCTGTCAGCTTGTAGCTCATCCCACCACAATGTTGCATGTCCTTTCAATATTGTGACAACATGTTTGACCTTTTTTTCCTCCTCGACATCTTCATAGTCAAAATATGTGTCCAGAGCTCTAATCCAGTCTAGAAGATCTTCAGCATCTGGGTTTCCTTCATATATTGGAATATCCATTTTTGCCTTAGCACCCATTCTTGCAACAGCCCTAATCAGGCGTTCATTTTCTACATCTTCTGCTGTAACTTCTTCTCTTTCATGTCCAGCTTCATCTTCACTTTTAGATTCACTGACATCTCCAACACCGGTTGTGTGCCTCTGTGTTGTCTCCATGTCCTCGATTCTAGCGCGTATGTCACGCATCTCTCTTTCCATGGCTGGATTTGGCACCTGCCTACCCCTTCCTCTTGGAATTTCCCTCTCCTCTGGCAAATTGGGTGTTTGTCTGTCTCTTCTTCTCAGCGGCATGGCTGAGATTTCTTTCTCGCTTCCCTTGTCTGAAGTATACAAATAGAGTCAAGCTCTAATACCACACTGATGTAGAACTATCGGCCCTCGAGCCGAGATCTGCTCACAGGATCGTTCTTTAACCCCTTCGAGCTAGATCCGCTCTTTCAGATTCCCTGTTGGAATCTCCTTTCAAATCGATCCACAGGTCCTTCGGGAAGCTCCCCTGTGCGAACAACACTAGGCATGAGCTCCTTTCTCCCCAAGTGACCACAGCTCTATGACCAAGGGCCTAACCCAAGGTCCTTTTCGCAACTCACAATCTCGCGAGTTCATGAGTCGAGGCTCCAGAATCTTCCTTTTAAATCTCGTGATACCTGAAATTTCGATACGGGTATGGCTCTTCCTCTGTCAGCACCTTCCTCACGCGACCACCAACTAGGATAAGCGCTAGCACTTCTCGCTACTCGCCACTTCACAAGTTCGAATGTCCCACCTTGGCACCTTTCTTTCACGAACCCCCGAGAGGCAATGTTGACTTTTATCCTCTCGTTCTCTCTACTCGCGACTTCGCGAGTCGAAGGGTCGAGCTCACATACTCTTATCTCATGAATTCTCGAGACTTGAAAGTCGGCAAGGTTTAACCTTCCCTTTGCACTTCTCACAACTCGCTACTTTGCGAGTTTCAATGTCGAGCTCTCGTACTCTTATCTCGCGAATCCCCGAGATGCGAGAAGTCAATGGAGTGTTGACTCCTTCCACTAGGTGACGTGTGTCCACATGTCTATTTCTTGGGCCCACCTTGTGGTTCTACCACGTGTTTCCTTCGTGCCTTGGCTCTCGGCACTTCATGACTTCTGCAGTTGAGACGAGGTCCTTCTAACCTCCGAACCTCCGAATACGTGAAACGCACGATGAGGCTCTGATCCAATGGTCCTCCCTTGACTCGGATCCAATGGTTGTCTTTGCTCCTCGCGACTTCACTACTCACGACTTGGAGCACCCAATCTTTGGGCTCTCACCTTGCGAACCTCCGATTTCATGAGATCCCTTGATCTCTGCCACCTTTCCTCCTCTGATGGACGGCTGGGATTCTCTCATGACTTTTCCACTCACGAAGTTGAAGGAATTCCTTCTCTGAACCTTGATTTTTGAACCCCCGATAGAGAGGATCTCACGACACGTGCCCTTCCAATCGGACGGCTCAAATTATTTTTCTATTTCAGAACTTCGCACCTTGCGAATATTGATGCAAGGGTTTCAATTCTCCAACTCATGAAGCCCTGAAATGAGATTACATGAGTGATCCAATGACCCCTGTTGGCTCAGATCCTATGGCCTGATTTCTCCTAAGCTTGCACTTATAATAACACTCACCGTAACCTTCTTTCTCCTCTGCAAGATCTGACGGTTCTCAGAACTTCGTGAATTCTCCATGGAGAATTCCGACCGTCCAATTCCTCCTTAACACTCCTGCGAAATGAACAAGTACACCTTCACGAATCTTGTCCACCAGCAAAACAATGTCGTTGCGCCTCCTTCTAATACTTCAAGGCACTGGTCCTCTTTGAGCGTCTCTTCAACAACTTCAAAGACTCTATCCCTCCTGAGATTTCTCCACAACTCTAGTCTTCAAAAAGACTCCTGCACGCACTCCTTGTGGCAATTCTTCAAATACTCCCGTATTTGAACCTCTTCGACTCTACGCACTCCCTGCGACAGCAGTCTTTCAACAATTTCGCTCAGGTTGTAACTTTGAGACTTCACTCGGCCTACGCACTCCTTGCACGGATTTTATGCTTAACTTGCACTTCTGCGAGAATGAGAACAATGTTATCCCTCCTGAGCTTGCAGAGATGAACTCTGACTTCTTTCAACGCACACCTTGCGGACAATTTCACTGCACTCCTTGCAGGAAAACTCTTGCTCAGACAGAGAAACAATTGAAACTCATTCTTTACTCTCCCTTTCTTCAGATTTCAGACATTTAATATGAAATCATACATTCACGCATCAAATCAAATGCATAACATAGAGTAACCAAGCATATATCAATCAACATGTACAAACATAGAAAGCAATTGAACACCATGAGTCTGAACTAAAGATCTTTGTATTAATCCAGAACTTTTGTACATGGGGTTTTACTCTACATAGCTCTCTGCTCCTGCTCTCCTATGCTCTCTTGATTGATTTTATTGCTAATGTTACAATGCTACAAGTGAGGATGTCTATATTTGTTTTCCCTCCGGCTCCTAAAACTGTCTAATCTAAGAATTCAAAGCTACCTACTTACATTTACTAGCATAAATGCCTATTAGTCCTTCAGACGAGAGTGGGACGCTCAACGTCTGATTACAATCTACAAGTGCGCTCTTTCTTAATTGTTTCATGTATGTTTGGTGTATCAAACTTCAAAACATTTCAAACAATTCATCATGTGCCAAAATGCGTTGGTGTTTGTCCCCCACTCGCTTGTTGTTGGCGATGCTCCTGCATCATTTCCTTCCATCCTCATTTTGACAACATAACCATAGGTGATGGAAATATAGAGATAGAACTTCAACAACATAATGATAGGGCAATGAAGACATGGGATTGGTGGAAGTGGACAACTTCATCTAAGGGAAGTACTAGTGGGTGAAAATGAAAAGACGAGTAACATTTTTTTGATAGAAGCTTGTGAAGAAATGTGATATTTATTGTTTCAATCAAGAAAATAGTCATTGAAATATCTTGATTGAAATTTAAATAATCTTTTGGATAAGAGTTAAAATTCTTGGTCGAAACATTTTAAAATGTCTCAACAAAGAGTTTGCCTATGTTTACCTCAAGTTAAAAAATTCTTGTTTGAGGGTTTGGGTGGATTAGAAAAACTCCAGGTTGAAATTTAAATGTCTTGGACTAGAGTTTTTGTTTGAACGTTACTTAAAACTCTTGAGAAGGATTCTTGGTTGAGGGTTATGATTCTCTCCCTAGATTCTTGGTTGAAAATATTTAAACTCTCGATCGAGAATATTATAAACTATTGATTGAGATTTTTTATGTCATAAATGAGGTTGAAACAATTGATCATGCCCTATTTCCAACTTTCGACCAAAGAAAAGGCTTCCCCAAGCTAGGGGACGATCCTTGCACTCTTACACCTTCTTCCAAACAAATTTCACCATGGGAGGTTGGCAATTTTTTTTGTATATTTTTTCTTGTTTAGCAATGTTTTCATTTATTTTCATTTTGTTTTTTAAAAGACCCTTAAATTTGAACCTAATAAGTGGAAAATTCATAAAAACCTTAAACCTGAAACCCTCAAAACTCATCAATTTCATTTTTTGCTTGTCTATTCATTTTATATTCCATTTTAGTACTATTGTTTTATTTTATTTAATGTTTTTAACAATCTTAAAAAGGCTCCATTGACATGTAGAATTGTTGTCATTTTTTTTAATCCTTTGATAATTCTCGGAGTATTAAAAAAATAAATATGAAAATACAATGTTCAATCTTAGCGTGTTTTTATTTTGATTGGTCTTTTCATTATCATTTTGTTTGGCTAGTCCTAGTTACTAGCAATACCACCTTATAAGTTGCACCTCTTTAAAGTGGGTGGTAGATTAAATATCCTTCAACCACATGTTGCAGTGGCACATGCAATCTACCAATTGTCAACCTCCCTCTCTTAAAACCTCTTTGAATGACTACAACAGAAAAGTCTTTGATTGTCTATTTTTTGGCCATTTGTTCACCAATTGAAATAGTCCAATGAAAATTATTTCTCATGTCCCCATGGGTAAAACCTAACATGGAAAATGGTGCATTGGTCTAGGGACATGTCTTTTAAGAGACTCCTAATGGTCCATAACCTTAGTCAACTCATCTCTTGTTGAATGTTATCTAAGTTTATTACAATGTCTGTTGGACCATATTATATTTGATGTTGTTGTTATTATGGTAGTTGCAGGAGGTATTTACCTCCACGTATAAACCTGACAAGAATAGAATATTCCAGGAAGCAAGAAGAAATCCTAATTAATTGGTTAATAACCCTAGAAGACAAGTTGGCTCAAGAGAATGACTTGTATTAGGTTATTATCCTCCAAGAGAAGAAGTCGGCAAAAGAAAATATTATATACTAAATAATTAGTACCTAGAATGAGAAGTCGACCCAGGAAGTCTACCAGAAGTAGTATAAATACAGGAGGCCAGTCTTCATTCTGGTCAGTATTCTCAGAACTGCAGAAGCAACACTTGTGTCTTTTTTCAAGGACTATGTAACGAATCTCAATTCTAAGAAGATTCAAATAGGACCTAAGAACCTTAAGTTATTTCCTTAACCATGGGTGACATAAAAATATCATTCAATAGTCAAATTGTTCCATTTCATTGTTAGGCTTCATGTGTACTGAGGGTTTGAGCCACCACAAAGGAAACATACAAAGAATATTTGTCTTATGAACAAGATATGGTACTATCCATTTTGAGGTTTGGCATAGAGATTTTACCTATAGACTTCACTACATTGCACCATAATATAATACCTACGCTCCTTGCAAACCATGTAACACCATTCAAATTAGACACAATATTCTTGCTACGAATTAGCTATACTATCGATGAACTTTTTTCATCGATAGTATAGCTAATTCGTCGCAAGATTATTTACATTCGTCTCTCTTGCGATGATATCAAATGATGATTGGATTCATTTCATATTTGGTTTATCAACTTGAAATTAAAATTTGATACTTTGCAAGCTAGTTGGACCTTGAGTCAAATACAAATATGAAATTTGGAATCATTAACATATCTACTAGAACATATGAAAAATAGGGTTTATGGTTTACATGATGATATGATGATGGAATAAAGAGTGTGCGTGAGTGAAATTTGAGTCCAGAAACCCTCCCATATCGTTAAGACATGCAAATAGTCTATCCCTGTCAAATTTCAATGCATACAGATACAGTTTGAAAAAATTTTAACGTTGGCCCCATTCACTTGTCATTGTTGCCCGCCTCTAGTATTTTTATGGTGTTGATTAAACAATCAATGAAAAAGAGGGATTTTTCATCACAACTATGACACAGATACATTGTATATACATTAATGTATAACCTAAAAGAAAAATGAAGAAAGACTAACAAAAACTTAAAACTTGCGTCAACTAAATTGTGTACTTTGAAAGAAAAATAGGGTTTATGGTTTACATGATGAATTGATGATGGAAGAAAGTGGGTGTGTGAGTTAAATTTGAGTCTATAAACCCTGTCATATCATTAAGGAACACGAATAGTCATTCCATGTCAAATTTCAGTGCATACAAAAACTGTTTGAAAAAATTTCAACGTTGGCCCCATTCACAGGTCATTATTGTCGGTGTCTAGTCCTAGTACAATTTTCGTTCTTTGTTCCTTGTTCTGTGTTCCTCGTTCCTTTTTACTCATTCTTTTAACATGGTTTAGTCCCTAAGATCCATTATTTTTGTACAAAACATACTAATGGCATAAAATGTCCCACACAAAGACCAAATTAATATCCGCTACATAAGTCTTTTGTCTTTTTTCAAGGACTGTGTAGCGAATCTCAATTCTAAGAAGATTCAAATAGGAACTAAGAACCTTAAGTTATTTCCTTAACCATGGGTGACATAACACTATCATTCAATAGTCAAATTGTTACATTTCATTATCATGCATCACGTGTATTGAGGGCTTGAGCCACCACAAAGGAAACATACAAAGAATATTTGTCTTATGAACAAGATATGGTACTATCCATTTTGAGTTTTGGCATAGATATTGTTCTTATAGACTACACTACATTTCACCATAATATAATCCCTACATTCCTTGCAAACCATGTAACACCATTCAAATTAGACACAATATTCTTGCGACGAATTAGCTATATTATCGACGAACTTTTTCAGTCGATATTATAGCTAATTCGTCGCACGATTATTTAAATTCGTCTCTCTTAAGACGATATCAATTGATGCTTGGATTCATTTCATATTTGGTTTATCAACTTGAAATTAAAATTTGATATATTGCAAGCTATCTAGACCTTGAGTCAAATACAAATATGAAATTTGGAATCATTAACATGTCTACTAGAACATATGAAAAATAGGGTTTATGGTTTACATGATGATATGATGATGGAAGAAAGAGAGTGGTGAGTGAAATTTTAGTACAGAAACACTCCCATATCGTTAAGGCATGTGAATAGTCTACATGTCAAATTTCAATGCATACAGATACAGTTTGAAAAAATTTCATCGTTGGCCCCATTCACATGTCACTGTTGCCCGCCTCTAGTATTTTTATGGTGTTGATTAAACAATCAAAGAAAAAGAGGGATTTTTCATCACACCTATGACACAAATGCATTGCATATACACTAATGTAGAACCTGAAAGAAAAATGAAGAAAGACTGACGAAAATTTAAAACTTGCATCAACCAAATTGTGTACTTTGAAAGAAAATTAGGGTTTATGGTTTACATGATGAATTGATGATGGAAGAAATTGGGTGTGAGAGTGAAATTTGAGTCCAAAAACCTACCCATATCATTAAGGCATGTGAATAGTCTATCCATGTTACATTTCAGTGCATACAAAAAGTATTTGAAAAAATTTCAATGTTGGCCCCATTCACAAGTCACTGTTGTCAATGTCTAGTCCTAGTACAATTTATGTTCCTTGTTCCTTGTTTTGTGTTCCTCGTTCCTCGTTCCCCATTCCTTGTTCCTTTTTACTCATTACTTGACCATGGTGTAGTCCCCAAGATCCATTATTTTTGTACAAAACATACGAATGGCATAAAATGTCCCACACAAAGACCAAATTAATATCCTCTACATAAGTCTTTTATCTTTTTTCAAGGACTATGTAACGAATCTCAATTATAAGAAGATTCAAATAGGACCTAAGAACTTTAAGTTATTTCATTAACCATGGGTGACATAACACTATCATTCAATAGTCAAATTGTTACATTTCATTGTCAGGCATCATGTGTATTGAGGGCTTGAGCCACCACAAAGGAAACATACAAAGAATATTTGTCTTATGAACAAGATATGGTACTATCCATTTTGAGGTTTGGAATAGAGATTGTTCTTATAGAATACACTACATTGCACCATAATATAAGCCCTACACTCCTTGCAAACCATGTAACACCATTCAAATTAGACACAATATTCTTGCGACGAATTAGCCATACTATCGACGAACTTTTTCCATCGATAGTATAGCAAATTCATCGCAAGATTACATTCGTCTCTCTTGCAACAATATAAAATGATGCTTGGATTCATTTCATATTTGTTTTATCAACTTGAATTAAAATTTGATACTTTGCAAGCTAGTTGGACCTTGAGTCAAATACAAATATGAAATTTGGAATCATTAAC
>JZKD02S2308122.1:86441-107429 GCA_000966675.3 Picea glauca | reverse complement strand
AAAACAATAATGAGTCATATTTACATCAAACACTATTGGGTCCATTACCCAACCCTTTGTGCTACGGGTCTTTCTTCAAGGGTTGACATCAATGACAACCAACCTTAATCAACATTTCTGCAGGTACTCAAAGAATTGGCAACCTTAAACCACTTCCGAGACATGTCATCAAATCCATATTCCACTTAGAAACTCAACCTATAGGGGAATCCATTCATAATTATCAATTTCCATCTCATTTCCCCCTAGGGTCACTAGGGATTCCCCCCTTGAGGTGACCACTTCACCTATAAAGTGACGAGAATTCCTATCTAAAGTGATAGTGGGTAGTTATTCTTCTAGTTGTCGCCATATTGTGGTTTGGGTCTAAATTTTCCCAACCTACGACCTGTGCGATAAAAATTTCTAAGGAGGATCTAGAGGTTCAGGAGAGGAATTTGTGTAATAGGGTGATCTGATATTACCTCATCAGGTGGAGACATTTTCCAGTAGAAGATGCCACATGGAAAGGTGACTAGATCTTGTAGCATCCTAACTTGTAGTTGCTTGAGAACAAACAATCTTGGTAAGGGAGGAATGTTGTGTCCCTTTCCAAATGATCATTCTAGGAGATTGACGTAATAGTCTAAGGGAGTCTCGTAGGCTATAATCATGGAAGAAAAGGGAATTAATTAATTATTTGATGTCGTCGGGGAGAAAAACAATCTTTTTAAAAAGTGACATTGAGTAATTAAGTGAAAAGGTGTTTTAAGTGACTTTGAGCTTATAAAGTCACTTTATTAAAAGGGTAAAAGGGTCAGCAAAAGGGTGAAAGAGGAAATATAAGAGGAATTAGGGCGCCCTCTCTCACTATGCATTGTTATTTTCTAAAAATGAATTGGAGGGAGCTCTTGTAGCTTTGGATCTTGGGATGAAAAACCCCAGAGGAAGATTGGGTTCGGTGGTGAGACTATCCACCCTAGCTAATCGTGGAGGAAAGATCATTCATATATTTCATTATGGTTGAGTTTTCTCATCTTGGCAATTGATTTTCTCATCTTTTGACTAACTTTTGTTGTATGAGGGACGAGTTTCTTAATGTTGGATCATATTTATTCATTGAGGCTGATTTTCCACCTTGTTGGTTGAGTTAGCAGTTAGAGGGGAGATTTTATTTGCAGTGGGGCCAAGTCTAAGTGTGTTGGGCCAATTCTTTGTTTAGTGGTCGAGTTAATCATTCTTGGTCCGAGCTCTCATTATTTGGATGAGATCCTCTTGCTGGAGGTACGAGTTTATGTCTATTTGGGGTTGAGTTTCTTAATTGGGCCATCACTTTTGTGTAGAGTCCGTGGCTATTTGGGGCAGCACTTCACTGGGATAGAGGGGTCGTTTCAACTGCCAGTATAGTGATAACATTGCTGCCACTTCTCGTTGGATTATTCCATTCATAACAAGCATCTTAGATCTGATATGTGAGTTATTTACTTTGTACATGTTATATATTTGCTAATAATAAATAAAGACTGAGATACCATCGTTCTTGTTGTCATAATTGTTTGTCTTCGTTATTGTTATTTTACATTCTTTTTAGGAATACATTGTTGCAAACTAAATTCTATTTGGATACATAAAACTCAATGTACACGTGCCAAACACATAGTAAACCCATCTAACAATCATAATAGTAGCAATAGGGGTATGTTATACGAGAGTTGGGCTTGTTTTCCAAGTATTTGACCAAAGTTAAGACTCAGATAATTACACAAAGACTTAACAACAACATAAAATATTTGTGTCAGTGGGTTTGGTGTTTAACTGCAAGGTGTTTGACAAAAGTCATCACCAGAAATATCCATAAGGAAAAAACCATGATAGGAATAGATACGATCTTTACACCCTAGGTGTCGTTTTCCCTTCTTCTTACTCCACTTAGGTCAAATATCAAAGGCTAGGGTTAAAACCCTAAAGTGCAAGCACTTTGGGCTTTAGGCTTCTAACCCTAGCAAAGGATTCTTTCACAAACTTTGACAATAAATATTTTATGAAGGAGAGAAGAACTTATGTCTCCTTCCTAGGGTTTCAACAAGACAAAGAAAATTGCAACAAGATACCAATTAACAACTTTAACATTAGAAAGAGACAAAGAAATTGCAACAAATTACTTACTTCTTAGACCATTCAAACCTTAGTTGTAGAAAATGACCATTCAAGAGAGAAACATCCACAAGAATCCTTCTCCAAGAGTAGTGCATGAGTAAAAAGACCTAGAAAGAGAAAAATAACTAACTTTTCTAGAGGTTCTCCTCCCATAAGTGGTGGGGAATGTGATAATGAAAAATTGAGGGAGATCTAGCCTTATTTATAAGGAAACCTAGTTCTCCAAAAGTCACCAATATGAATTGAAGCTTGGAGGGCATGTCTCAAGCCTGTGATGATCATTCTGGAGTTAAGTCACTAGCTTTCAAGCTGGGGGAAGACTCGAGCTCATACTTCGTTCGTTCTCGCACTTGAAACTACATGAGAACGCAACCAAGTATACTTTTGTCATCTTTTCCTACTCATCATGGTAACACGAAAACAACGAAAATTAGGAGTATCCTTTAAGATCTTTTCACACTCCATAAAAATGAAAAGATAGCCGAGTGATCTTGTTCTTTTCATGCTCGTAAAAGTATTTGAATAAAATGTTCGGTGAACGATAGTTTATCACTTTTTCAGTCTCGTTGAACTAATTTACGAAAAAGGAACTAGGAGAGCTCTCTTTAAGTGTTTTTCAGACTCTCAAAACATAAAAAAACCCTCGAGTTTTCTATCTTTGGACTCGTTAAACAAACATTGAAAGGCCCTTATGGGACCAAACCACTCATTCCTAGGGTTCTCTAAACATACTCCAAGGGACTTGTCTGAAGGATGAGCTTACATCAACAAGCATATGTTATCCTCTTTGAGCTTGTGTAAAAATAAAGAGGTACTCGCCAGAAATGGTGAGGGAAATTTTGGGAAAGGGATGTGCCTTCGTATTTATATTAGTAGCAGTAAGTGTCTCTCTTGAACATGACACCCCTTGTTTGTCATTTGAATCTGGTTTGGGAAATCCATTTGTCTCTCGTCTGACTTTCTACAAGATCATATCTTAGGTTGTCTTTGAGTCAATGCTGCCAACACCATTGTTGTGTCATTCATATGTTCAAGAGAAGTCCAACTGAGCCCTCCATTGATTCAGCCATCTACAGTTGTCAATTCTTACCATGTCGGTCTTCCTTGTGTCAGTTTCAAATCATATTCATACTTTGACTTACCCTAAAATCTGTTACTTATTTTGTGTCATTGATGGGGGATACATCATCCTATGACGAGTCTTTTATGCCTTAATGGCAGGTCTCTTTGATTTCGACAGTGGACTCACATCATTGGTCCCTGATCAAGAGATTCCATTGAGTGTTCAACTTCAACTCATTTATTCACATTCGTTCAGAATGTACTTAGGTACCTTGGGAGTCATTGACATCAATGGTGATTTCCCTCACACTTCTTAATGGTTATCATCAATGACCGGTAATCAAGTGGTTTCTACCATGTACGACTTCGACACCTATAATCACATGGCTAGATTCATACTTTTAGATGACGGGATTGAAGACCCTGGGTCTCCTCTTTTTGGTCTAGGTTGCGATGGAGTATTTATGATTTGTATTGACACATAGATCCAATTTGTATGTTGCATGTCTATGTCCTAATATGAGTCTTCTAACACATAGATCCACAATGTATTCCTGGTGGCTATGTAGCATTTTGATGACATGGATCCACGGTGTATGATTGGTGGCCATGGCATACATTTGTGATTTTTTTCACTTGTAGTCTGAGCATGGGAATGCCTACCTCAGAACTGGTATTATATTATGTAGATGCTTCATTGTTTGCAGGTTTCTGATTAGGTGTGATCCTTGTTTCTAACACATACACGCATATTACAAAGTATTTCGGTTGTCACAAGTTCCAGACTCATACTTTGGGGGGCATTCTATTACACATTATTTTGGTCACTCTGGTGATGTCTCTACAGTTATGTGTTCAGGCTCTCATAAGGACCTTTTTCCTGAGAAAAGTGACTTTTTTCTTCCTCTACAAAACATATTTTTATAATGAGTTCGCAGGATGCATATGTTGCAGGGTGTGAAAACCCTGATTCTCGCAGGCTTCTCTATACCTGGATTGCAAGGGGTTCGTAGTTTTCTCTATAGATAGGGTGCGAACATGCTTCAAAGATAAAAAAGGAAGAAAAGGTTTCGAAGGTTCTAGAAGAGGATCTTCTAGAAAATGAGTTGGCATTCGCATGGTTGGCATCCTACTGACTCCTCAAATTTAGTGGGATCATCCTCATCCCTCTAACCATCTCTCCTTCTCTTATATAATGAAATGTTTCTCAAGAAAGATCTTAAGCAAGATTGAATAGAGAATTGATGAAAGAATAGGTTCAGAATTGTGTGAGGAATCATGTTTGAATTGGTGTTTGAGGCCTCCATTTGTCCATCAAGACATAGTGGATCCTCTTCATGTAAGTTTGGAGCAAGTGTGTGTGTTGGAACAAAGGACCACCGAAAGGGAGCTTGCAACATCAAGGCATGCTGGTTGTATCTTCTACTTTCATTTAATATAATACAGTGGCATTTCCCTTTCCCATAAAATCACTCTTATTTTATTACATGACTCCTTGATCACATGTTTAAGTCTTCATTGAATGTATTATTGTTGCTTTCACTTTGGTCGATTTGTGTTGTTGTAGATCTAACATTACAAGGCCGTCAAAGTGAAGCAGGGACAACAAAGACATAAGGAAGTGATATCTAAAGGTATGTCACTTATTCCTTCTTTGATGACAAATTCAATGATAGTAATTTAGGGAAATCATCATGTCCTATCCTGTTTTGTTCTAGATCCAGGTGGATCTAGGGAGATCAGTTAGTGTTCGCATATACCGATCTATCCTATAACAAAATTGGCGAATCCACTGGGGATATGAGTCATTTTATGGTTTTTTGTTGGCCATTTTCTCTTAGCCTACTCTTTTTCATTTCCAACAAGTCTCTGAGTCTGGGGGAGATCCATATAGACTCTTTGGACCTAGAATTTCACTTAGATTTTTTGTCCTTTTTCCAAAATCTATTTGATTACAAACAGTCTTGCACTGTACCTGTCTAGAGCCTATGAAAAACCTTGATTTTTGCACCCCACTGTTTAAAATAGTGTGACCTTTTCGCACCCTACCTGTGTTTAGACTGCGAAAATACCTGATTTTCACACTGCACCCCACTACTAGGCTGCGAACTCCTTTGTAAAATTTTTGGATTAATTCTTCTTGTCTTTTTGATGCCCATATTTGTTTGTTTACTTGGGAAGAACTTCTTTTGCCAGTGTTGGACTGTTTTTTGATTTCAAATCTTGTGGTTTATTGGTTTTTGGAGATCGAAAACTCTTCTCAATCATTTTTTCCTAGTTTTTTACTTCTTGACCTTTTATCGACAAGGGTATAATCTCTAATTCTGAGATCTGAGTGCTTGTTTGATCAAAAGTCCTTGATTGGATTAAAAGTTGGGATTTATTGTGTTTTTTGATTGCTTGTTGCCTAGAAAGTTCTTTGTCCATGTGCATTTGGTGAACTACTTTCTTGTCATTTTTATTTTTATCTACATTGAAAGTTTGATTTGGGTGCTTCTTGAGTGTATCAATTTTCGTTGATTACTTGAGCTTTCTTCCTCACATCCATGTTTTGGTTTGTGAAAGAAAAATTAAAGCCATTCATTATTGTTGAGTAATCAATCATAAGAATTTTTTTTCATTCAAAAATTTGCTTTTTTTAGAAAAAGATAAAGACGAGAAAATTGAGAACTTTCATTTTTATGGTTGTTTGCAATCGTGTTCAAGAAAAAGAAAAGTACTTTTCGTAGCTTATAAGTTCCATAAAAGACATCTTTTCCCTGTTGTAGATAGAATTCATTGAACGAAAAATTGCATCCTTCATCTCTATTTGCATATTATTGGGTCAAGGTCTCAACAACATTGGTTTCATTTCCATCTTCCTGTTGCGTAAACAATAGCCTCTAAAACACAACACAATTTAAAATTTATTAGTAACTTTTATTTTCTATAAAGTCTTCTCACCAACATTAGCTACACTAGCGCTTTGGAATAGGTTGTAAGGCACACTCTCCAAAGCATAAAACACACTATAGCATCTTGCGATAGGGAGAGAAAATCCAATTGTCGTATAGGCTTTCTGGGATCCCCCTCTCACACAGGGGTTACTCATGAGGTCGCATTCGGGAGAGTTGTGGAGATTACCCCTCTGTGGTTCAACTATTTATAGTGGTCCAATCATATATTGGGGGTCACTTGAGGGTATACCCATGATTATGTGTGGGAGCCTCTCGAGTTCATTTCGGACTTGTTATCCTGCCCATATGTTCGGATCGAACTGTCGACTGTACCCGCCCAGGGGCTGACTGCAAATTGGTGACCTTAGTAGCCGTAATATTTAGGGTCTCACACAAGGTGACGGTGAAGGGGAGTCTCACTGTACCTAGAACAGACGTTGGTCAAACTCACTCGGGCTCCTTCGAGGGTAAACCCACAATTACTGCGTGGAAGCTTGCACCAAGGCATAAGTCTATTAAGCAGGTCACCAACGTAACTAATCCACCCGCTCTATCCCTGCCCCTTCCTATTTTGATCTCACGACGTTAGATTTCATCACCAACTAGTGATTTCATTGTGGGAAGGTTTTGTTTGATTGTTTGCTTCTCAGATTCATAGTGTGTGTTGGTTGTGTTACTTAGTGCACCTTAGGTTGAGTCATTGTTAATGGCATCAAATCCTGAGAGTACCAATGGAGGAACCCCTTCTCCTGGGGAACCTTATACCTTTCCTTCTTTTGGAAACTTTGGTCCTTCGTACATTGCCACACTGAGTCTTCTAGGACTCACCATCGGATTTGGTTGTTCCCCACTCCGGTGATCTCGAATCCTCCCAATGTTTCGACTGCACATAATACTTTAGATATCAGTACACCACCCACACATCAACCTCATGTCGACTTTTCGCCTTCTTCACCCATTAAGTATCCTTCCCTTTCTCCTGCTTTGCCTAGTGAAAGATCTAAAGCAAGTAGCCAGGTTGATCAAAAGAAGCAAAAACAGAAAGAGAAGAAGAAGAAGAGCACGAAAAGGACCAAGGCTCCAATAACATTAGATGTTGGATCCAAGCAGCCAGCTACTGTTAATAGTACTGGGAGTGTTGATGAGGTCAACAAGATTAAAATGAAGAATCTGAAACCCAAATTCCCTTGCAGTCTTTGTAAGGGTGACCACTTTCTGAGGGATTTCCCTGGTATTCCCAAGGTCTTAGAAATGTGGTCCTCCATGTCATTGGCCTCTACTAGACATGTCGGTGATACCCCGTCAACTAGTGATGTTCAGGTTGGTAAGACGAAGACAACTGTCAAATTCCCTTCTATGTTATGCAAATGTGATCATTATTCTCACCTTTGTCCTTGCATGGATAAGGCTTCTTCTCTTTTAGAAAAGCTTCAAATTACAGCTGGTTATCGTAGGCTTTCCCCCAACCCATCATTACTTGATGGACTGGTCAATCTGATTCCATGCCTGGTCAATCTGATTGATCAGGTGGTCAATCTAGTTTCCTCCTCGATTGAACCACAAACCCAAGTAGTTGATCCCTTCTATCATTGATCATCCCTACTCTTCATCAAAAGAGTGTAACCCAAGTGATCGATCCGATCCCATCATCGGTCGATCCTACTCTCCCTCTAGAGAGTAAACCCGATACTGCCCACATTTTTCTCGTTAATACAGAATCTACTGTGTTGGGGGGCATTCCTCATTCTCTTGCGAAACCCCCTCTAAGTAATTAGGTCATCCTTTTTGATTGGAGTGTGCTAATAGGACCTCATCTTCCCTCTCACATTCCTTTCTAGATTACAGTACAGGTTTGTGGTCGGGACATTCCTCAAACGCTGATAGATAAAGATGCATCTGTTAGTATTTTGTTCTTTGTTCCTTGGCACGCTTTGGGTTGTCCTCGGCTTGCACTGATTACACAGAATCTGTTAGCTTTTAACAGAAGAACTAGTCAACCTTTAGGGACCCTTCCTTAGTTTCTCGTAACTTTGGGAGGGAAAACTATCTTTATTGATGTCATGGTGGTCCGAGACCCTTTGGATTTCGCTTTACTCCTTGGGCGAGATTATGTCTATTCCATGAAAGCTATTGTGCCCACTATTTTTCGTGTGATATCTTTCCCACATGATGGAATAATGGTGACTATTGATCAACTTTAATTCATCGGTCCTGATTGGATTACCTCCCTAAATGGTTCTTATATGAAGACAGTATCACCCCTGCCACATGTCAATTATGTGGCATTGTCTCCCATGACTTCAATTTCTGGTGACTTGGATCCGGTAGTTGACATGGTGATTTCTTCGGTAGGGATATTCGAGCCTGATCTCCTTACCCCTGTTGTGACCCTCGACATGTGTTCCTTCCAGAGTGATTGTGTTCCATCCAGTGAAGATCTCTTGGAAGCCATGACCGAGTTTTGTCCCTTGACATGGTGTTCTTCCAGAGAATTATTTTCTTGGAAGCCATGATCAAGAAGAGTTCACGAGCATAGTTTCTCTTCTCTGTGGCAAGCTCATTAAAAAATGAAACAGAGGTTACGAGCATAGTTTCGCTTCTCTGTGGAAAGCTCGTTAAAAAATGAAACAGAGGTTATGAGCATAGTTTCGCTTCTCTGTGGAAAGCTCATTAAAAAATGAAATAGAGGTTACGAGCATAGTTTTGCTTCTCTATGGAAAGCTTGTTACAAAATGAAATCGAGGTCATGAGCATAGTTTCTCTTCTTTGTAGCAAGCTCGTTAAAAAATGAAACATAATCTTTGAGAATAGTTTTCCCCTCTGTAGCAAGCTCGTTAAAAAATGAAACAACAATCTGCGGATTGAACCTGGAACCCTGAGCATAGTTATCTTTATGTGTCAAGCTCGTCAAAAAATGAAATAGTCACCTCTCTTGAAACTTCTTTTCATCCATTGTTATCCTTTTTCTCCGTATAGTAGAGAAATTGGTGACAACCTCAAAGTTGGTGAATGAATTGAATCTTGGAGGGCATGTCTCCAACCTGTGATGATCATTCTAGAGTTAAGTCACTAGCTTTCAAGCTGGGGGTAGACTCGAGCTCATTCTTCGTTCGTTCTCGTGCTCGACAATACATGAGAACACAACCGAGTATACTTTTGTCGTCTTTTTGTACTCGTCATGGTAACACGAAAACAATGAAAATTAGGAGTATCCTTTAAGCTCTTTTCACGCTCCATAAAAATGAAAAGATAGCCGAGCGATCTTGTTATTTTCATGCTCATAAAAGTATTTGAAGAAAACATTTGGTGAGCGATAGTTTATCACTTTTTCGGTCTTGTCGAACTAATTTACGAAAAAGGAACTGAGAGAGTTCTCTTTAAGTGTTTTTCAGACTCTCAAAACATAAAAAAAACCCTCGATTTTTCTATCTTTGGACTTGTTAAACAACAATCAAAGGGCCTTTATGGGACTGAACCACTCCTTCCTAGGGTTCGCTAAACATACTCCAAGGGACTCGTCTGAAGAATGAGCTTACATCAACAAGCATATGTTATCCTCCTCAAGCTTGTGTAAAAATAAAGAGGTACTCGCCAAAAATGGTGGGGAAAATTTTGGGAAAGGGATGTGCCTTGGTATTTGTATTAGTGGTAGTAATTGTCGCTCTTGAACATGACACCCCTTGTTCATCATTTGAATCTGGTTTGGGAAATCCATTTGTCTCTCATCTAACTTTCTACAAGGTCATATCTTGGGTCATCTTTGAGTCAATACTGCCAAGACCATTTTCATTCCATTCATATGTTCAAGAGAAGTCCAAACGAGGCCTCCATTGAGTCGGCCATCTGCAGTTGTCAATTCTTACCATGTCGGTCTTCCCTATGTCATTTTCAAATCATATTCATACTTTGACTTACCCTAAAATCTGTTACTTATTTCGTGTCATTGATGGGGGATACATCAAGGCCCTCTTGTGATGAGTCTTTTTCCGTCGAATCCAACTCATTATCTGGGAATAAGACTTAGAAATCATTTAGTACCTTAAAGCCTACATGCCTTAATGGCAGGTCTCTTCGCTTTCGACAGTGGATTCACATCATTAGTCCCTAATCAAGAGATTCCATTGAGTGTTCAACTTCAACTCATTTATTCACATTCATTCAGATTGTACTTAGGTACCTTGGGATTCAATGACATCAATGGTGATTTCCCTCGCACTTGTTAACGGTTTTCATCAATGACTGGTAATCAAGTGGTTTCTACCATGTTCGACTTCGACACCTGTAATCACATGGCTAGATTCATACTTTCAGACGACGGGATTGAAGACCCTATGTCTCCTCTTTTTGGTCCAGGTTGTGATGGAGTGTTTATGATTTGTATTGACACATAGATCCATTGTGTATGTTGCGTGGCTATGTCCTAATCTGAGTCTTCTAACACATAGATCCATAGTGTATTCCTAGTGGCTATGTAGCATTTTGATGACATGGATCCACGGTGTATGATTGGTGGCCATGGCCTACATTTGTGATTTCGTTCACTTGTATTCTGAGCATGGGAATGCCTAGCTCGGAACTGGTATTATATTCTACAGATGCTTCAGTGTTTGCAGGTTTTTGATTAGGTGCGATCTTTGTTTCTAACACACACACACATTTTAGAAAGTATTCTAGCTGTCACAAGTTCCAGACTCATACTTTGGGGGGCATTCTATTACACATTATTTTGGTCACTCTGGTGATGTCTCTATAGTTATGTGTTCAGGCTCTCATAAGGACCTTTTTCCTGAGAAAAGTGACTTTTTTCTTCCTCTACAAAACATATTTTTATAATGAGTTCACAGGCTGCATATGTTGTAGGGTGAAAAAACCCTGATTCTCGTAGGCTGCTCTATACCTGGATTGCAAGGGGTTCATAGTTTTCTCTATAGACAGGGTGTGAACATGCTTCAAAGCTAAAAAAGTAAGAAAAGGTTCCGAAGGTTCTAGAAGAGCATCTTCTAGAAAATGAGTTGGAATTCGCATGGTTGGTATCCTACTGACTCCTCAGATTTAGTGGGATCATCCTCATCCCTCTAACCATCTCTCCTTCTCCTATATAATGAAATGTTTCTCAAGGAATAGGTTAAGAAAGATTGAATAGAGAATTGATGAAAGAATAGGTTCATAATTGTGTGAGGAATCTTGTTTGAATTGGTGTTTGAGGCCTCCATTTGTCCATCAAGCCATAGTGGATCTTCTTCATGCAAGTTTGGAGCAAGTGTGTGTGTTGGAACAAAGGACCATTGAAAGGGAGCTTGCAACATCAAGGCAATCTGGTTGTATCTTCTACTTTCATTTAATATAATACAGTGGCATGTCCCTTTCCCATAAAATCACTCTTATTTTATTACATGACTCCTTGATCACATGTTTAAGTCTTCATTGAATGTATTATTGTTTCTTTCACTTTGGTCGATTTGTGTTGTCGTAGATCTAACATTACAAGGCCATCAAAGTGTAGGGACAAAAAAGACATAAGGAAGTGATATCTAAAGGTATTTCACTTATTCCTTCTTTGATGACAAATTCAATGATAGTAACTTAGGGAAAGCGTCATGTCATGTCCTGTTTTGTTCTAGATTCAGGTGGATCTAGGGAGATCATTTAGTGTCCGCATATACCGATTTATCCTATAACACTTAACCTCTCCCATACATTGATTTGATTGGATGTGATGAGCTTGACTAATCTGTAGCTATGAAAGGTAATCTGAGGGGGGTTGTTGGTTGCTATTTGTAGACATGCCGATCATCAGCATGTTCGGGATATTGTCTCCATTGCGGGCCATCATACATGATCTCCTCTAGTTACCCCTAAGCATGGGGTGTAACAAGACTGATGTAATATGAGGGGTAATTCTCCTCAAGAATCCCTTTAAATAGTAAAGGAGCTCAAAATAAGGAGAGCACTCCTCCAAATAGGGCTTAAAAAATCCCCTAAATTGTGGATCTAAGTGAAATGGGTGAGATGAATTATTGGATGTCTTTCTCCATCTAAGATTTGTCTTCAGCACAAGTGATATAAAATGCATAAAAGGTAGATCTACATGGGGAAAGGTGCCTTTTATATATTAGTGCCCCCTTGATCCAATTCTTTCTCCATTAAATAAGCTTGCATGACATCAAAGGTGGGATATCTCACTTGTTTAACCCTCTAACAAAGTCCTTTAATTTGCATTAGGTACCTCTTTTGATAGAGTGTTTTCCTCCATTTGTGGTTTTTGATAATATCTAGGTTGGATGGTGCCAAGAAACAATAAAATGACCCTCCAAATGACCTTTAATTGACCTCCAACCTGTACATGACATTGTTGTTTCCAATTCTGGGTAAGAAGATTGTACATTCAGTGAGCTACAATGCTCAATTATTCATTTATTACTGTGTTTACTATTGGTTCTACTATCAAATTTGGCTTGAGTATGCTATCATGGGATGGCTACAAGTAATACCATCATCTTCCTATGCAAGTAATACCTACTTAAGACACTAGACAGTGAAAGATTCTATGGTTGTTGTAAAATTGCAGCAGTTAATAGTGGTAAAACAATAATACATAAATTGTAACAACAACAAAAATTACACTTCATAATTTCAACAATTTATCATGAAAATTTAACATTTACTCAATAGAAGATCATCCAATCATTAGATGCAATTTTTGGGTATGTAAAACCACTATTAGAGCAATGTATGCATCAAATTAGTGTATGTTAGTATGGTTGTAGCAAACTTTTGCAACAAAAACAAGTATATTAGTGAATTAAATCAAGTTAGAGTTACTAAAGTTAGAGTTATAAAATGGTTGATAAATTGTCCAAGATTTAAAAGCCTCCCAATTACTCACATTGTAGAATTCTTGAAGTATATAGGTGAAATAAAATTTGAAGGGGAGGATTTCCTGATAAAATTGTTCATAATTTCCTTGCCATAATTTCTACAAGGATGGATCAAGGGTTGTTGTGAAGAAAATGGTATATCCTCTTTCATAGATCTCGTCAGTAGGTTTCTTGAGTTTGCAAAACCACAGTTCCGGACTTATGAGGATGCCCTTCAAAATCTCAAAAAATCCCTAGAGGATGAAGGATTCACCACTGACATTGTAGAAGATCTTAGGGGTGTGTACCATGCTCAATTCCAAGAACCCTCCAATATAGAAGAAGAGTTTTATGAAGGAGGTTACAAATCCCATGAGGAAGAGAAAGAATTTACTCATGATTCTACTTAAGACAATGAGGACCTGGTTGAAGAGCGAGAGCCGAAAGATATCAAACATGATGATGAAGTGTTAATGTGTACTCCTCCCTTTGATGAATCCATCCATTATCCTATCCCTCTTTTTATGGCATAAGTTGTAGGTTGGGAAAATCCTAACCCAACCACAAAACAAGTGCTACAACTTTGGGAATCCTACACCCAATGTCACCTCGATGTAGGTCTCACACTTGAGGGTGACTAAGGTCACTCCTGGGAGGCGATCCCAAAGACCCTAACTAGATTGAGATGGTGATGGAGATAGATGGAAGTGAATCCCCTATAGTTCGATTCTAAATGGAATGAAGGGTGGGGAGAGATTCCTTGTAAGTCAAGTAAAGGTTGCCCCACAAGTATAGTGCTTTTTTGGATGATTGTACCTTCCCGAGACACAAGAAAACACACCTTGCAATAGTATATGTTAGTTGGATCAACAAGTTAAGATTTATGTCCCTAATATGAAGCAATAAATGACAGTATATATCAGCAATAAAAATATAACATCAACTGCTCAATATGTGCTCAAGATCAAGTAGAGAATGCAAGAGAAAGACTAGCAATTGACTATCTAAGCTCAAGATGAAGAACCAATACTCTTAGCAAAAAATATAAGGCTGTTCTAAACAATTTTCTGCAAAAGATTATATCAGACTTATGGATGTAACATTCAATGTATTACAGCAATAAAATCTGCCACTATAATCCCCTCAAACTTTCCCAAAAAGTGCGCTAGGACAAAGAGAGTAAATGTGAAAACTTTGAGCAAAAACCAATGGTTGATAAGAGAGTTATTAAAGCAAGTATGTTAGGGTTCTGCAGCCCTAATGGATGAAGATGCAAATTTATAACAGCAGCAATAATTATCCCTTAGATGAGGATGCCCTAGTGGTTGTGAGGTGCCCAAGGCCCAAGGAAAACAATCCATTTAGCAAGAAGCAAAAATGATTGAAATTCACATTTCCCATTGCAATAATTTTATATCTCCAATGCAACAAATCAATGACTAGTGCCTTTACTATTGGGTTAATGGAGTCACAAGGAGGTTAGAGAAGCTACCTCCTTGGGGGCTTAATCCCTTTTACTTCCCAAAGCAAGTTTCTCTAAGCTAGGGTTTAAGATAAGAGGATGTATGCCCTTATACTTCTCTTAGCAAACCCTTAATTAATGAGATGAAGCAAGAAAAAATGGTGAAGACTATGGTGGGGCTGTATGCCCTTATACTTCCCACCTAGCGCTCCTAGAATAACACAACTTGAATTGAAATAAATGATAGCAAGAGAGTAAAAACCATACCAATATCAAGAGAAATTCTAAGACAATTCACCACAAGGGATAGAAAGCATCATCCAAAGCTAGCGCTAAGCCTTCCTCCATCAACCATTCATAAAATTAGCCATAATACAAGTGCACAAGAGATAAAAGAGCTTAGGAGGATGAAAATTTTATACTAAATCCTCTCAGAAGAGGAGAGTTATGATTGAAAATGAGATCTTGTGATCTTTATTTATACAAAAATTAGCCAACATGGCTTGTCCACAAAATAAGGAGTAACACACAATATTAGGGGTCAACAACCCTAATCTTTCCCCCTTAACACAATAATATTAAACAATTCACTTAAATTTCATCTTTTGCATAGATTAAACCCTATTATAGGATGATGTCACCCCTTTAGGGGACGTTTTGCCACTTTGAGGAGGTCGTTGGTGTTGGAGAAGCATGGAAGGGCATCACAAGGCCATGTATCAAGAATATGAGTGATCTCACCATGGTGAAGACCCTATTCTCCTCAAAATTTCCAAGTTCAAATGAGTGGCACCTCACCACCAAGCCCTAGCCCCCAATATCATGGTGTCATGCTCAAAAGTGGGATGTTTTGCCCCTCCTAGGAAAATAGTTTTTCAAGCAATGGGTGGGCTAGGTCATCCAAGTAATAATCAAGTCCATCCAAGTCATATTTATCTCATCTGGAATGTGGGCCCCTGTCATCCAACCTGTGGGCTTGTAGCCCCATGGAAGCCCAAGCTAGGCTTGTTCTCCCAAAAATGTCCACCAGCTAGGTCCTGCAAAGACAAATGAACACGCCCTCCAAGGATCTCAAGTCATAACATAATGATAAGTGGATCCAATCAATAAATAAGTCATCTAATCATGTGCTTGAAATATTACTATATCAAACATTTAAAAACTCAAAGACACTATGCAACTTGTCAAGCTTAAGTATGGGAGGGTTGACAAGGTGTCATATTGGGTAGATCTTTCCTTAGGTCAAGGAGAGACTCTAAGAGGTGTCTCTCTAAGCCATGTAGAGTGTATGAGGTGGATTGGGTCAAGACTCAATGGGCATAGGGATCATGACATACTATGGGTTGTAGTGTCTCATTCATGGGTGCCTTTGTATAGGTTGTGTGGTACCTTCATCCGCAATGCACTTTTTCCAAGCCCATCATTTTCTTTTTATCTTTCTTTTTTTATATTTTCTTTAGCACAAGGATATGTTGAAGGTCACTTCCCTAGCATGGTGACCATATGGTGGCAATTTCACCCACAAATTCCTAATGGAAATGAGAAGGTTGGCTCGTGATGAGACCCCCTTTCTCTCAACCACGCAATTGAGTGTCACTTCCCTAGTTCGGTGACAAAATAATGACAATGTCATACCACTAGATATCCATCGATGTGATAGGTCAGCTCATGATGAGACCTCTTATACTTCAATATACCTTTCAGACATTTCTTTGTTATATTATGGGTCCCCTTTTATTCAAAGATAAATGTTTTATTTCTTTCTTGGGTGATCCCTAGGCGAAGCATCTGGAAGGTTCATATATGAATTTTATCTTTTACCCAACACCAACCCCTCTGAGCCCTTATCCCCTTATTCCCATAGAATGAGGGACAACCCCTTCTTGGGTCAATACACCCTAAAATCCCAAGATATAAGGAAACAAAGGGGAATAATGATGGAAAATGGTAAGTATGGTCGGGAATGGTACAATGTCTTATTAAGGGATTTCCCAGTAGCAAACCTATTCCCACAGAATACCACTTACGAGAGCAAAATATCTAGCACCAAGGTGAAGCAGGGAAAAAGGCATAATGTCCAAGAACATATTATGAAATATAGAGAAATCTAAGATACAACATAATCAATTGGCTTAGGTATTGAAATGATTCCACCATAATACTAACTTGTACCTCATGGAGCAAGGCCCAATGCCTTCAGGAAGCCAACTGATGTGGTGGATTCCATCTGTAAACTTGTGACCATATGTGGTGGTGAGTGGGTTTTCCATATGTGAAAAGGGTATTGCTGGTCATGTAGTCTCTTAACACTCCATATCTGCAACCTGAGGTCCTCAAGACATCATCTCCTTCGTTATCCACAAAATGGGGATAACCTCTGGCTCCTACTTGCGGACATGTTCTCGTCATAGAGTGCATGAGAACTATAACATCTCTTGGTAGACCTATTCCTACAAGTAAACATAAAAATGTCAAGTGAAGGATAGCCTACTCATCCTTGTTCTCATATGATCATATCAAAATCCACTAAACTAGAAAATAAAATTTTGACATTTTTTCAAAAAAATCTAAACTAAACATGAAATCAATATGCAAGTAGAGTAGAATGAAAATGAAATGCATCTAAACTTGTATGAGTAATCAATATGCAAATGTAGGGAATCAAAATGACTTACCTACTTATCTGGGGCACGGGCCCTGAAGAAATCATGTGCCACCCTAGAAATAATGTTTGAGGAGATATCCATTTACTGGTAGTGGCATACTCCTCCCATATGTCGTGGATAAGTAGAAAGAGTCTAGTCCAAAAACTTCCTCTATTTTGTAGGGGCCTAGCCAAAGACTGTCGAACTTTTGATGAATTCCTGGTTTTTCTCTTCTTTTGTCCCACAGTAGAACTTGATCCCGTTCCTTGAAGTCTCTTTGTCTTGCCTTTCAATCAAAAGTTCCTTTTATTTTTTCTTCATTTCTTTCCATTTGATCAAAGGCCATTCTTCGAGTCTCATCCAACTCTACAAGTTGATCAATTCGCAATTGCAATGATTCCTTATCAATACTGAATTGTTGGGCTATTTGTAGTGTTGGAATTTGCATATTTATAGGCAAGCGAGCCTCAAATCCACACACCAAATCAAAAGGAGTCCTTCTGATGGAAGTCTTGGTGGTTGTGTGGTCAGCCCTGTTATCATGAAATCTGTACTTAACCAAAGCCCAAGGAAAGTAATAGAGATTGGCGTAACAAACAGGATGTCATATCACTGTCACCTTAATAGGAAATCCCCACTTTTCAGGGATATGCAAGGTCTACCCCAGGGGAGGCATCCCCAGTAACCTAAAGGGATGGAAAATTAGGGTTATGGTCAAGATATATTCACCCCTCTCACTGGTTACCATAGTCACTAAGTCCATGTCTAAATGATGAGGTTAATGAAGTGATTGATGCACATGCCCGGAACAAGACAATATAGCATGCATATACAATAATTCCAAGTACAAATATGATAATAACACCTCAATAGACAATGGATAGTGAAAATAAGTGCTAGATGATATAAAATTGTAGCAGTTAATAGGTTTACAATAGTAGTTAATAAATTGTAACATCTACAATAAAAACTTTTCAGAATTGCTTGAAAAGACAATGAAAAGATAGCATTTACTGAGTAGAATGATAATCAAATGTCATAAGCAAATTCTGAAGTGTTTAGCTAGCATTCAAAGTCAATTATGCAGAAAATTTTCCGCAGCTAGATGGTTGTAGCAAAGATTTATAACAGCAGCAAGAAAGTTAGTGATCTAGACTAAATTAGTGTTAGATTTAATTAGTAATAACTTAAGAGAATAATGTTTGAGTGTTTGATCAACCTTCCAACAAAAGAGAGACAAGAGACTAGTGCCTTTAGGGTTTATGGAGTCAATTATATCATCACATCAACTTGGAGAGACAATAATGATTATACTTGTCTAAAAGATAACAAGGTGGAAGCTTGAGAAGTAGTACCTTAAGCTCTCAAGCACCAAGCCTCAAAGAGAAGGTTCAACTAGGGTGTAGGGACTTCTAGGCCCTAGTGATTTCTCCTATCCTTAGACTCTTGAAAAATGTTTAATGCAATAAGAACTAGACAAATCTTTTAAAGTGCTATCACTTTAGGGCTCTAGAATTTTGTCTAGACAAGATCTTCTTAAGCAAAACTAGCAAAATAAAGAGCAAGAAAGAAGCACCTTATGTTTCTTACTCCTAGGGTTTCAAGCAAGCAATTTTATAATCTTACATATGAACAAGTAAACATACCATAGACATTTACCATGAAATGAAAATTGCAAATTTACTTACTTCACCTAGAATAATCAAGCACAAAAACCCTAGATTTGCCAAAATTTCACCAAGAAATGATCCAAAATGCATCCAAAATAGCCTCCAAGAACGTGTGCCTTGGTAATTTCAGACAATAACCCCTTTAAAGAGAAAATTTCAGTCATCCCCCTTGTGAGAGGTAAGTTGTGATGTAAAAATGAGAGCACTTTATGTTTATTTATACAAAATTTTGACCTTTAATTAATTTTCAGGTCAAAATAAGGCTGACCTGGCCAATTTACAATAAAATTCAATTTTTGACATAATAAAAATTAATTAGCATCTAAAGATAACTCCAAGGGTGATGTCATGCCCTTCTAGGAAGACGTTGAGGCCTAAAGGTGGAACGTTGGGCCTAAAATTTAGGGTGCTTGGCCTCTAGAAGCCCCAAATGATGCCCACACGTGCCACCGGCCTCATAAATGCCTCCAAAATGAAAACCCTGGCTCTGGATGACGTATAGGGTCATGATGGTGACGTCCAGGGCCAACGTCCATGTGGAAGAGCAAGGTTCCCCCAGGTCTAGGTCTGTCAGGGTGCCTCCAAAGGCAACGTCCTTCTTTTTCCCGGTGCAAATCTTCAATTTCTTCTTACCCCTGTCTTAGTTTGCAGCATCCATTTGTGGGATTTAATCCCCCGTGAAGGTCCGAGCTAATAATTACCTCATGTGTACCTGTCCACCGGTCAAGGTCCTGTAGCAACAACAAGTACTCCCTTCAAGGGTTCATAAGTCACAGGGATCAAAGCATGTAAATCACATCCAATAATTAAATTACCCAAACATGTGCATAAAACCCCCCTTAACCCAGACGAATGATCAAAGATGTTATGCAACATGGAAATCTAGGTTTGGATAAGGTCTCAGGGTGTCCTATTGGGCCAACCTCTCTCAATATTGGGGTGTTTCCCAGGTGGGATCTAATGCAAGTCATGTAAGTGTATGAGGTGGCATAGAGTAAGTATTTGGGCATGGGGTGCATGTAATAACAGGGAAATGTAAAGTCTTACCTATGGGTGCCTTTGTAGAGGGAGAGTTGCACCTTGTCATAAATGCAATTGTTTCCTAGCCCATTCATTGCCTTTTATTCTTAGCTTCATTTCTTTTGATATTTTTCTTTTGTGCTTCAAGGGAATATTTGAGAGAAACTGTCTCGGCTTGGTGACCAGAGGTTACAGCATTATCCACAAACATTTTACAAAAATGAGAAGGTTGGATCGTGATGAGACCCCCTTTCTCTTGGCTATGCCACCAAGAGACACTACCATGGTTTGGTGACCAGATATGTGGTAGTGTCATACCGCTACATGCCCGTGGTCATAATAGGTCGACTCATGATGAGACCTCTTATCCATCAACTAGTACCTTCAGTGTTTATGTATCTTATGGGTCCCCTTTTCTTACTGAGAATATTTTCACATATTTCTCGAGGATGCCTGGGTGAAGCATCTCAAAGGTTTCAAAATTGGATTTTAACTCTTGCCAACTACTCTTACCCTCTGGGCCTTTATCCCCTTCTTCCCACAAGGTAAGGTACAACCCTTCCTAGTGTAGCCAATCCCAATGCCCAAACAAGGATAGGGGGGATGGAAGGAATAAGGATGGAAAGTGGTAAGTATAGAGGGAATGGGTGATGAATTTTCACAGACCCACCTAGTAGTGACCCATCCTAAAGGGAAACCAACTTACTAGGGAACTGTGTTAGCCTTCTAGGTATAAATGAGGAAAAGAGCATAATTTCCAAGAAAACATCATGAAATGAAAAAGGATTCATTATAACATATTCAAGTGCTTCAAAAAATCAAAGTGATACATACCATGATACCTAGACTCATTACTTCATGGAGCAATACCCATCGCTACTTCAAGACCAGGCTGATGGGATGGATACTACTGTTGGTGATAAATGGACTGCACTGAAGAAAAGAGGGGCCCTCTGGGGCCATGCTCAAGTCATCTGGCTCTCGGTACTCCATGTCTAGAACTTGTGGGCCTCGATAAGTGCTCTCCTTAGTTATCCCTAGTCTAGGGGATAACATGCCCACAAGGCATACTTGATCTTGTTGTACCAACTCTTCTTGTTCTCCCCAACAATCCTTTTCACAATGTTCATGATGTTTTTGTTGTTTGATTCTGCCAATCCAATCCCTTGAGGATAATAATTTGAAGAATGTGATAAAAAA
>JZKD02S2308122.1:54889-70479 GCA_000966675.3 Picea glauca | reverse complement strand
CTATCCACCAACTAGGTCTTGAGTTTTATATTATTTTACGGGTTCCCTTTTCTTGTTGAGAATCATTTTATTGATTTCTTGGGAATCCCTGGGCAAAGCATCTCAAGGTTTCATCTTGGATTTTAACTTCTTCCAACTACTTTTACCCTCTGGGCCTTTATCCCCTACTTCCCACAAGGCAAGGCACAACCCTTACTAGCTTGGAAAACCCAATGCCCGAACCAATGTAGGGTAAAGATGAGAGAGATAATCATCAAAAGTGGTAAGTATCGAAGGAATTGACAATGAATTTTCATAGACCCACCTAGTGGAAACTCATCCCTAAGGGAACCAACTTACTAGGGAACTGTGTCATCTTGCCCAGGTATGGACAAGTTAAAGAGCATAATTTCCAAGCAAATGTCATGAAACAAAAGAGAATTCAATGCACATATTCAAATGTTTTGAGAATCATAGTGATACATACCATGATACCTGGACTCATTACCTCATGATGCAACACCAGGTTGATTGGATGGATGTTGTTGTTTCTTATAGATAGGAGGCGCTGAAGAAAATATAGGCCCTCCAGGGACAAGATCAAGTCATATGGCTTTCGATACTCCATGTCTAGGACCTGTGGGCTTCAATACATAATCTCCTTAGTTATCCCTAGGATAGGGGATAACAAGTTCGAAGGGCATTCGTAAATACTTATAGGTTCCCCAAGGGGTGGTAAAAGCGGTTTTGAGTTGATCATCATGCCTTACCAAAACCAGGTTATATCCTGAGAAACCATCAAGCATGGACATCATCTCTGCACTGGTTACCCTTTGCAAAAGATATTCCATATTTGGTAATGGATAATTGTCCTTGAGTGAGGCTTGGTTTTTTTTTTTTTTTTCTGAAATCCACACATATCCTAATTTCACCATATTCTTCCTTACAATGACCAGATTAGAAACCCATGATGAATATCTAATCGGTTCAATTATTCCTACCTCAACCATCTTTTGTAACCATTGTTGTATTTGTGGGTCAACCTTTGGGTTCATCTGTCTGAGATTTTTTCTAAAATGCTTTGTGCCATCAATGAGGGGAATGGCATGTTGTATAACATCTTCCCGATAGGCATTTAGATCTTCCTAATACCAAGAGAAAACATCCTTGAACTCTCGTATAAGTGTAGTTAGCTTTTCCCTCTCATAAATTGTTGTTCCTTTACCAAATTTGATTAACTTTGGGGATTCTTCGGTTCCAATGCTGAATTCAATAATCTCTTCATTTATTTTATTTGGAGGTTTCTCTTTATACATATTGTTGTCTCCTTATACACACCTAGGATACGTGGAAGAAATATTCAATCCACTCGGTGTGTCCTTGGGTGCAAGTGAGAGTTAAGGTGGTGTCACCTAATTCTCAACTCCTCCATCTAGGCCAACTCCTAGCAAAGCTAAGGGGGGTAGTCCCTAATAAAATAATCTAAGGCATAAACTGAAATCTAAGAAACTAGTATTCTAGGAGTTTATTTCATTAACCAATACATATAAAGCAAATTTATTCTAAATCATACACAGATCAATTAATCACCACAAGATACATAAAGATACTTGCATAAAGGGATACTTGAGATAATATTAGATGCAAGTAAATTAAAATTTGCTTCAAAGTAAATGACTGAAAATAAAGTGCTTGAAGCAAATGGCTTTGTAAATGTAGAATTGAGACCAGTTCCTTAAAAGTATCGTGGGCAATGTAGATTGCGTGTTTTATTAGGATTTATTGATGGTAGGTTAATGAGATCAATTTTATTTGCAATAAAGTAAAGTGTTTGGACTAAACTAGATTTGGTCCTTCAGAAAAAACGTCCCTAAAATGGAGGTTGAGCTTGCCGAATATCCAACAGGGAGGTCCTTCTGATTTTACACACAAGCCCAAGAGAATGTGGGAGATCCGAAAGGGAGAACCTGTATCTCAAAGTTCCCGCCATATATCTTACACAAACTCTCTTATGTTACCACTAAAGAAAATTTTCTTAATTATTTCCCTATTAATCTATCACCACTGACCCGCCCAGTGTGTATGAAACTTACTCCCAGAAGATCGAGACAAGATCGCAACTGGAAGGGTTAGGAACCACACTGGGAGCTAAGGGGAGTTGTTTATTTGAAAGTAAATGTTTTCTAATTACTAGTATTCACTGACCCGCCTCTTTCGAGGAGCTGAAGAGACGGTTTATTGCCAACTTTGAAATAGCATGAAATAAAATCTAAACTAGCAATTAGTATCCTACTTTGCAAAAAAAAGGAAAACTAATATAGCAATTAAGATATTACTTTTCAAATTGAAATCTATTTTATGTGTTTGTTCTTGCAAACTTAAAAGCAAAGAAAGAATAAAGATTGAGAAACTTGCTCCAAGACCACAACTCCAACCCCCTAGGGGGAAACACAAAGTGAGGCCTCCCTTGGCTCACTTGTTTTATTAAATCGGTTACAATTGTCTCTTGAAGAGACTTTATATCTCTTTAAAATAGATATGAAGATCTTTATAAATGGATTGGAAATAAAAATTACACTTTTACAACAATTTTCAAAGATATATGGCCACTTCGAGGGTCTTGGAAGCTTTAAATATTCATTTTTTAGACATTGTATCCCCTTGTTTTTGCACATACCTTCACAAAACAGCAAGCAAACCAAGATACAATATTCCCCAAAACACTTTAAAGGTTTCTTGAGATGTTAGTAGTAAAGCCCCAAAAATTTCCTAAGTAAATTTATTGAAATTTTGCAAAATGGAATCAAAGAATCAAGCTAGAAAGCTTAATTGCTTGGGATATTTTGTTGTTGTTTTAAGGCAGAAAAACACAAGCACTAAATTTCCCAATATTTAAATGAAGTACTTTAGAAAAGAAACTACTTTTATCCTTTAATAATTTAGAAGCAAAACTTGATAAAACTAGTTTTTTCTAGTCTAGATCTTATGCTTTTAATTCAAACCTTTAGATGCAAAATAGATCTAGCTTTCTTGTATATGAAAAACTGAAATGAGATGTATTTAAACTCTAAATCATATTCAATTGATTTTCATATGATAATTTAAAGTAACCAAGAAATAATAATAAAATTTGAGAAAGAGAGAGAAGGATCTTCAAAGCCTTGGAACTTTGGGCAATATGGAGTCTCTTTGATGCATCAAAGAGGGTCTTTTGTCTTTCTTGAGAGCTTGAAGAAGAAAAGAGTACAACAAAACCTACTCTCCTCTTCAAGTAGTGAGATCCTGCAATTTAGATACTTCTTGCCAATAAAATATTAGTATAATAGTGTTCTTGCATAAGAAGATTTAAGAAAGCATACATAATAACCGAAATGAATATGCAATATAATCATTCATATAAAATAAACAATAAAACCATAAAACAATCTAGCTCTTCTAGTTTTACCCTTCTTGGAGACAACTCCAATTAAAGGCCACAATCCAATATTCAGGCAAAAAGAATAGCACAAGTTACCTCACAAATTAGCACACAATTTGATAAGAAGATCCACACATGAAACTTGATCACCAAAATAGCCTCCAAAGCCTTTTATTCCAAAATAGAAATGATAGTACAATAATTTACAAGAGTAATCATTCACTAGCTCCAACTAGTTTTATATTGAGAGGATGCTCCAATTTATAGCAAAAGGGAAAGATGCCAAAGGGAGGAGGGCGCACCAAGTGGAGAGGGAGGGTGAACCAAGTGGATGGAGGGTGGAGCCAAGTGTGTGGAAGAAGGCTTCCACCTCTCCCCACACTCCTACAATGCGCCACTTGGAATAATTGAAGGGGATAGGGGGTGCCACCTCTCAAGAGGTAGGTTTCCCCTCTTTAGAATGCACCACCTCTCAAGAGGTGCGCACCCTCTTCTTGAGCACATGTTTTAAATCAGCCCACATGCCATCTCATCCAGCCTATGACCAATGGGATGTCTCCTATGGTTTCCACATTTTCTTTTGAGGCTTTATTCACTCAAAACATGTCCCAACATGTTTCCCATAAAATAGTCACTTGCTGATTTTTCTTGATTTTTTATGTCTTTTTTGGGTTTTTTGAGTAAAATTGACTTTTAGTGATTAAAATCACTAATTTCACTCACCAAAGTGGGTACTTAGGTAATATGGGTGCTCTAGGTCCAAAAATGATCACCCCAAGGCATATTAAGTCCCCTAGTACCACTTTTTTATTACAACTTTAAATTTTAATTTAAAATTCCCGTTCGAAAAAAAAATAATCAACTAAAAAAATTAAAAAATCCTAAGAGGAAATTAGAACATTTCCATAAAAATTTAGGAGGATGTTTAGAATGGTAATATACATTATACACTAGGCTTAGATTCATGCTAAGGTCCAACCATGAGTATATACTCTATCTTTGGAGAAATTGAGTGAAAAAAACTCAAAAATTATAAATTGCCTTTAGACAACAAAATATAATTAACAAGTAAAAAAAACACTCCAGAGTAACAACTCATGCCTATGTCGAAGGTGGATACGACATTTAAAAAAGTTCATCATGCAATATCTCTTATTACAATTCCTCGGAGGGTATGGAAAATGTGAAAAAGGTTGGTCTTATTGATCGACTGAACTTCTGAACTCTAAACTTTGAACATGGAAATGTTCAATCTTTGGTGGCTCGCTAGAAGTCCATCCTAGTGCACTTGGTGGATAACACATATCATTTCGGTCAAAGAGGTTTTCCAAAGGAAAAATCCCTTTGGGTAGGAGCACGAAAGCTATATCGATGATCTCGATGTTTTTCTTCTCAGCCAACAAGTTTATTTGGGCTTCAGAGAATTCTCCCTCATTTTGTAGAAAATGAAGAAGTTAACTGTCATTTTCAAAAACTTGCCAATGTTTCAAGTTGTTAGGTAATGAAGGTCTGAAGTTGACTTCTACCTTGTCAAGATCGATTTCTTTGAAAAGTTGTAAGTTTGAAGCGGACACAACAAGAGTGTCTTCCAAATGATTTTCTTCCCTAGGGATGGCCTTAATGGAAAAGTTTTCAAACCTGTTTATGGCCTCCCAAACAACATCTTTATATTTCTTTAACCTTGGGTTTTTTGCAGAAAAGTTCTTATTTACTTGTGAAACAATTAGGTCGGAATCCCATTTTACATGTAGGTTCTTGATGTTCATATCGATGGCTAGGTTGATTCCTAGGATAAGGGCCTTGTACTTAGCAATGTTATTTATGCATTCAAACTCAAGTCTGTATGAAAAATGGTGGTATCATTATCGAGCAACCTTAATACTATTCCTACACCTAAGCCCGTACTTGAGTGTGCACCATCAAAATCCAGGCCCCAAGACCCTTCTTTTCTTTCTTCATCTATGAAAGGGGAATCCACCACAATAAACATGTTATCTATTCCTTCTTCGAGAACCTGATGGTTTACGTTGTCATGACACACAATATTCTCAGTTTTGGTACTATCTTGGAGAGACACTTGCTCTTTATATTTGTTGGTCTCACACTTCATTTCATCCATAGGTTCTGCAAACATTTGTTGAAAGTATTGTGAGAATTTCACTTCAGCCAACTCTGTGGCTTTCTTCTTTTCTAATTCCAGGATCTCATCTGGTGAGCGAGGTGTTTTTTCTAGGGTTGTCTCTCTCTATTCTTCTAAAAGGTTGATCATGAGACAAGCTTCCCTTTCATTTGCTTTTCTCGCTCCTCTTGTAGGTAAATTATGACATCTGTGGGAATTTATGGTGAAAGAAAGTCATCAATATGATTGATCTGAGGAATCCCCTTGGGTTTATCTCCTCTCTGTATGAGAGAAGTAACCAAGTTTACTTCTATTTCACAGGCTCTCTCCTGGTCTTTACAAAGATTAGTAGGGAATTCTCTAACTAGGCCCCCATATCGATCTTTCATAATTGATATGTATATCCTGAGAATGGCAGCTGGAGGAGGTTTCAACTCTTGGAGAAAACATCTTACGATTTTGTTAAACCTATCGTTGAAATCCCTTATGTATTCCCATGTTTTTCTTATGCAGTTGTGGAGCTTATTACACAAATATTGGTAGTCTCTCTTTTTCTCGAACCTTTTGGTGAAAAGTTCCTGAAAGAAGTTCCAATTTTTGATTGCTCCTAGGGGAATGTTGTCAAACCAAACCCTGTCCTTCCTAACAAAATTATAAGATAAAATTTTCATCAATATATCCTCATGTTGGTCACAGGATTCCAAACTACGCAGGACAAGATACAAGTGATATTCTAGTTCAATAAGGTATTCTCCTGAAAAGGTTGGCATCCACTCTTTGAAGTCCTTTGGGAGCTTATGAGGGGATCCATGGATCTTTGTTATGTCCAAAGGTTTGTGTGTATCTTTTTTTTTCATGCTCCAAGTAATGCTCGGTGAGGAGGGTATGGTTGAAGGAGGAGGTGTGGAAATAGCATGTGAGGATGGAGGGCTAGGAGAGGTAGAAGAGAAATTATGAGGGACAGGGGACTTTGAGGGACTAGGCCCCTTGGGTGGTGCTTTACAACCCTTGGAGTGTTTTTTGGTTGCACACTTCTTTGGTGGCATGGTGGAGTCATCAGACAACCCCCCTTTTTAGGAAAGGTTTTGTCGATAAGGTTGAAAGGGAACGTCCCTTGGGTGGAGTCACCAGGTAATCCAAGGGAAAGGCTTTGGGATAGCTTACCAAAGTGTAGTTAGGGTATGAAGAAGATTCAAAATATTCCCCAGAAATGGCACCAAAATGTTATGGCACAAGTTGTAGGTTGGTAAAATCCCGACCCAACCAAGGAACAAGTGCTACAACTTTGGGAACCCTACACCCAATGTCACCTCGATGTAGTTCCCGCACTTGGGGGTGACTAAGGTCACTCATGGGAAGCGATCTCGGAGACCCTAGGGGGATTGATATGGAGATGGAGATAGATGTAAGTGAATCCCCTATAGGTCGAGTATGAATGGAATGAAGGGTAGGGAGATATGCCTTCTATGTCAAGTAAAGGCTGCCCCACAAGTATAGTGCTTTTTCAGATGATTGTACCTGCCTGAGACACAATAAAACACACCTTGCAACAGTATATGTTAGCTGGATCAGCACGTTAATATTGTTGTCCCTAATATGCAGCAATAAATGACAGTATATATCAGCAATAAAAATATGCTATAATATTCTCAATATGTGATCAAGATCAAGTAGAAAATGCAAGAGAAAGACTAGCAATTGACTACCTAAACTCAAGATGAAGAACCAATACTCTTAGCACAAAATATAAGGTTGTTGTAAACACTTGTCTGCAAAAGATTATATCAGAATTGTGGCTTTAAAATTCAATGTATTACAAAAATAAAATCATACACTATAATCCCCTCAAACTTTCCCAAAAAGTACACTAGGATAAGGAGAGTAAATGTGCAAACTTTGAGCAAAAACCAATGGTTTATAAGAGAGTTATTAAAGCAAGTATGTTAGGGTTTATGAATCCCTAATGGCCAAATATGAAAATTTTTACAACATCAATAAGTATCCCTTAGATGAGGACGCCCTAGTGGCTATGAGGTGCCCAAGGCACAAGAAAAACAATCCACTTAGCAAGAAGCAAAATTGACTAAAATTTATGTTTCCCAATGCAATTATTTTATATTTCCAATGCAACAAATCAATGACTAGTGCCTTTAATATTAGTTTAATGGAGTCACAATGAGCTTATAGAAGCTACCTCCTTGGGGGTGTAATCCCTTTTACTTCCCAAGTAAATTTTCTTTAAGCTAGGGTTTAAGCTAAGAGGGTGTATGCCCTTATACTTCTCTTAGCAAACCATTAATTAATGAGATGAAGCAAGAAAAAATGGTGAAGACTATGGTGGGGGTGTATTCCCTTGTACTTCCCACCTATCTCCTAGCATAACACAACTTGACTTGAAATAAATGATAGCAAGAGAGTAAAAACCATATCAATATCAAGAGAAATGTTAAGACAATTCACCACAAAAGCTAGAAAGTGTCATCCAAAGCTAGCGCTAGGCCTTCCTCCATCAACCATTCATAAAATTAGCCATAATAAAAGTGCACAAGAGCTAAAATATCTAAGGAGGCCTAAAATTTTAGACTAAATCCTCTCACAAGAGGAGAGTTATGATTGAAAATGAGATCTTATGATCTCTATTTATACAAAAATTAGCTAACATGGCTTGTCCACAAAATAAGGAGTAAAACACAATATTAGGGGTCAAAAACCCTAATATTTCCCCCTTAACACAATAATATTAAACAATTCACTTAAAATTTCATCTTTTGCACAAATTAAACCCTAATCTAAGATGATGTCACCCCTTTAGGGGATGTTTTGCCACTTTGAGGAGGTTCTTGGTGTTGGAGAAGCATGGAAGGGCCTCCAAAGGCCATGTGTCAAGAATATAAGTGATCTCATCATGGTGAAGACCCTATTCTCCTCAAAATGTTCAATGTGCAAATGAGTGGCACCTCACCACCAAGCCCTAGCCCCTAATATCATGATGTCATGCTCAAAATTGGGACATTTTTCCCCTCCTGGGAAAATCATTTGGAAATAAATGGGTGGGCTAGGTAATCAAAGTCATAATCAAGGCCATCCAAGTCATCTTTCTCTCATATAGCATGTGGGCCCCTAGCATCCAACCTGTGGGATTGTAGCCCCATGGAAGCCCAAGCTAGGCTTGTTCTCCCAAAACTATCCACCAACTAAGTCCTGCAAAGACAGATGAACACGCCCTCCAAGGATATCAAGTCATAACATCATGATAAGTGGATCCTATCAATAAATAAGTCATATAATCATGTGCATCAAATATTACTATCTCAAACATTTAATAGCTCAAAGACACTATGTGACTTGTCAAGCTTAAGTATGGGAGGGTTGACAAGGTGTCCTACTAGGTAGATCTTGCCCTAGGTCAAGGGGAGCCTCCAATAGGTCCCTCCCTAAGCCATGCAGAGTGTATGAGGTGGATGGGATCAAGACTCAATGGGCATAGGGCTCATGACATACTAGGGGTTGTAGTGTCTCATTTGTGGGTGCCTTTGTAGAGGGTGTGCGGTACATTCATCCGCAATGCACTTTTTCCAAGCCCATCATTTGAATTTTATCTTTCTTTATTTATATTTTCTTTAGCACAAGGAGAGGTTTAAGGTCACTGTTCTGGCATGGTGACCATATGGAGGCAATGTCTCCCACAAATGCCTAATGGAAATGAGAAGGTTGGCTCATCATGAGACCCCCTTTCTCTCATCCATGCAACTGAGAGTCACGACCCTGGTTTGGTGACTAGATAATGACAATGTCATACCAATATATATCCATGGACGTGATAGGTCGGCTCGTGATGAGACCTCCAATCCTTCAATCTACCTTTCAAGAAATTATTTGTTATATTATGGGTCCCCTTTTATTCAAATATAAGTGTTTTATTGCTTTCTTGGGTGATCCTTGGGAGAATCATCTGGAAGGTTCATATATGGAATTTATCTTTTACCCAACACCAACCCCTCTAAGCCTTTATCCCGATCTTCCCATAGAATGAGGGTCAACCCCTTCTTGGGTCAATACACCCTAAAATCCCAAGAGATAAGGAAATGGAGGGAAATAATTATGGAAAATGGTAAGTATGGTCGGGAACAGTACGATGGCTTATTAAGGGATTTTCCAGTAGAAAACCTATTCCCAAAAAAAACCACTTACTAGGGAACAATATCAACCACCAAGGTGAAGCAGGGCATGTTGAAATATTGTAACTACAAAGAGTATTCTATTTATTATTGAGTCATTATTAATTAGATCAATCCCCTTTTGCGGATTGATCATGTTGAGCATGGTAAATGACCAAATCCCCTTTTGTGGATTGTTCAAACCCTAACTATATTATGATAATTAATAAGTCAAACTCCAGTCCTAATTAAAGTGGTTTTAACCACTAAGAAGAGAAGTTGGCCCTGCCTAGTGAAGACACACCTTTCTAGCACCTACCAGCTAGTATAAATAAAGGAGGCTAGCACCCCATTTGTTCACTCACTCATTCGTTCAACAAGTGTGCAAGTTTGGTAGTTGCAGTTAGGAGAAGAAGGAAGAGAGAAGCACATTTCTCAGTGTTGGATATTCTCTAGTGTTTTGGTTTATTGTCTTGGCATTGTATTGGCTATCTATATTAAGGAAGTTTTGTTGGGTTTTCTCCCCCATGAGGGTTTCCCAGGATAAATGTTGTGTATCTTGTGATTGTGTTTCTCTAAGTGATCCTACCTATGCTATGGTTATCTAGTAAATTGAAAAGAAACCTAATAATAGCTCAAAACTTAACATGGTATCAAAGCTAAACTGAAGAGAACATCTTTTACTGGATAAAGAAAAATGTTACTATTGTCGTCTAAGAAAATTAGGGATTTTTTTTGGAGAAGAATTTTTTCATAAAAAACATCTAGAAAAGTGTGCCCTACCCTAGTGAATCTTTTGGCAGCTTGAGCACACCTTTTCAGTGGAAAAAGCCTCTGAAAAGTCAAAACCTAGTTTAGACTGGTACCAGAAAACCAAAAAAACTAGAGCTAGTACCAGAAGCACCAGTCCATATTTCTGCAGGTCAAGTTTCAAGGGGCAAAACTTGAAATTTTTGAAATCTAATAGCTCCAACAAACTCGCCTCAGCCAAATGCATCTAGTCCCTGAATCAGAATTTCAAAATTTGAAGTTAGAAAAATTAGGGCTTCCTCATAAAACCCTAAGTTGCAGTTGCAGTTTTAGAATCAGTTATAGTATCAATTACAGTTGCAGTATCAGTTGAAGTATCAGCTGCAGTACCAGTTGCATTCGCCCTTGAAGTTTTTAAAGGGTTGGTAACTGTTACCGCTGCTATCAAATGGTGCCACTACTATCAGGGGTATGTACTCACATATGTTTAAATTGTTAAGATTTAAAGGGTATTTTCAGGAGAAGCGATCTCTTTCCATAGATCCAGAAGGATATCATATCCAACACATTCATAGGAATAATGCAACCCATGTTTGATTATTTTGATATGCATCTATTTGTTATGACATTATTTTGATCTAGGTTGCATATTGAGGCTATTAAATTCAAGGTATTAGATTGATTAAAGTTGAGATCATAGAGTTTATTTTCTAACCCAACGTTCTGTCAAGATAGAATATTGTCTTAGTACAAAAGACAGGTTGAATAAAACACTCGTCATCTTCAGTGAAGGAGAATTGGAAGAAAAGAAACACACTCATTCTTTAGGACAAGGCTCCAGGTTCCAGGTTTGATTAATTAAGTTGATAAGATTCAAAGTTGCACATGAAAAGTTGATAACTACCCCTTTACAAGTAAGCAATATAGTTGAGGTAGCAGTCTTTGAAAAGTATTATACTTGGTAGCATGTGAGATTGAGATAAATGCTTAATGTAAACATTTACCAGATACAACTAACATCTCCTCTAGGAGAAACTTCTTGTGTTGGTTCTAGGTTACCATGGATGAATGTTTGATCACAACACTAGAAGAGTGTTGATATCATTTCATATTAAATTTCTTACTTTTTTAGGCATGCTACAAGTGATAGCTCAAAAGGAGATATTGTGACGATTATTCATGCTATTGTTTTATTACTATTATCAAAAGAGTGTTATTCTTTCTTGTTGTTTTGTTGACCTTGTTTCAGGTCACATGTGATAAAACTGATGAAGTTATAGTGAAGGTTGCAGAAGGAAATAGATTAGATGAGACATGAAAAAACTATGTACATGAACATATACATCCAAAGTATCTCATATGAAGATTGATTGTAAGGAGAATAAGGCTCCAAATATGACCAAACATTAGAACAAGAACTCACAGTAGACTTGTTCAAAAGATAATGAAGCCACCTTGACAGGAAGCAGAATTCACTTGAAGTCTGACTCAGATTTTAATATTTAGACTTGGTATTCAACATCAAGTATACCATGTAAGAGATTATGAATTCCTTGTAGACTCAGAAGAAATCAAGAGTAAGATTGATCTCAAAAAGGATCAGATGAAGAGACAACTTCCAAGACTGGGAGACAGAAGCCATGAAAAGACTAGATCGTAGCTTCAATGAATCCTAGGAGATATGAAATCTCATGGAAGGTTCCCTTGTTTCAGTGACAGAGAAGGAAGCCAGACAAAAAGACTGGGATATGTATTTTTCATGAGGCTAGAAGAAAATCCAGTATTGACTTCCAAGATTGATCTAACAGATCAAGCATGTTGCATATGTACAAATCTTGATGTGTATCTAGAGGATTCTCCCAACAGGAGGGAGACGACTATGACGAGACACTTACTCCAGTAATTGAAGAAATATTTCCAGTATTCATGAAGACAACTAGAACAACCATGGTTCATATATAGTATGATATGCAAGGGGATAAATCCCCATATTTAAAATTGAGTGGAAGTTGGTGCATTACATTAGTTGGGTCATGGAGACATGGCTATAATAAAAGATGTTGAAATATTGTAACCACAAAGAGTATTCTATTTATTATTCATTTATTATTCATTAGATCAATCCCCTTTTGTGGATTGATCATGTTGGGCATTATAATTGACCAAATACCCTTTTGCGGATTGGTCAAACCCTAAATATATTATGAAAATTGAGAATTCATCCCCCATGCAATTTAAAGTGGTTTTAACCCCTCAGAAGACAAGTTGGCCCTGCCTAGTGAAGAGACACCTTTTCAACACCTGCCAGTTTGTATAAATAAAGGAAGCCAACGCCTCATTTGTTCACTCACTCATTTGATCATCTAGAGTGCAAGTTTGGTAGCTACAGTTGGAGAAGAAGGAAGAGAGAGAGGTGCATTGCTCAGTAGAAGATATTCTCTAGTGTTTGGTTTATCATCTTGGCATTGTATTGGCTATCTATATTAAGGAATTTTTTGTTGGGTTTTCTTCCCCATGAGGGTTTCCCAAGATAAATGTTGTGTATCTTGTGATTGTGTTTATCTCAGTGATCCTATCTATGCTATGGTTATCTAGTAAATTGAAAAGAAACCTAATAATAGATTAAACCTTAACAAAATATAGAGTTACCTCCATGAAAGAAGAAGAGATACCTTCAGTATTAGTTATTGAGCCACTCTCAGTTTTAGATGAAGTTGTTTCTGTGATGAAGTAGAGGATTTACTTTCAGATTTCAATAGTCAAAATGAGAATAGAGCAGCCATTCTCAACTTCAGAGCAATTGTAGGTGCAGAGTCCCACTTCCAGAGGAATAGTTGCAGAGAGAGTAGAGGACATGCTACCAGACAGTGAGATAGATAGTGCTTTGCAAAAAGCACATAGAGATAGCACATGATTGTGCAGATTGAGTTGCAATTGAGCAAGTGTACCAGATTGGTACAAAGTGATGTGAAAATTTGATTTGAATTTGAAGACATAAAGACTCATGTCTGCAAATTGAAGCAAACTCCAAGAGCTTGGTGTGGCAGGATTGATATTTTCTGAAGAGTTTGGGATTTACCAAGAGTAAAAATGATTCTAACCTTTACTTCAAGGTTATGAATGATGAGCCAGTTATAGTCTTTCTATTATATGTAGATGATGTATTCTTGAAAATATGAAGAAAATATCATCACAGATTGTAGAAGAAGCTCACTATAGAGTTTGATGAAATACCTAATGCATTATCTCTTAGGTCTTGAAGTTTGGAAGAACCCAGAGAAGATCTTCCTTAACCAAGGGAAGTATGTAGTTGAAATAATGAAAAGGTTTGACATGTTGAAATGTAAATCCATGTACACACCCATGGAAACGAAGTTGAATCTTCTGGTAGATACCTCGTCAGAATTGGTTGATGCTACTCTGTACATACATATTATTGGTTCGGTGATGTATCTGATGAATACTAGGCCAGATATATGGTTTTCCTTGAGTCAGTATTTGGTAGGACCCATACATGTTCACCTTGATGATGAAAAACATGTGATGAGACACCTTAAGGGAACATTGGATTTTGGTCTATGTTATACTAGAGTCATGACTTCAGATTGTATGGATATACTGATTCCGATTGAGTTGGAAGTGTTTCTGATAGAAAGATCACTTTAGGATGTTATTTCAGTCTGGGGTCAGCCATGACTTCATGGCAAAGTAGGAAGCAATCCAATATTTCTCTCAGCATGATAGAAGAATAATATATTGCAGCATGTTCCACTAGTTGTGAAGCCATATGGCTTTGGATGTTGTTGATATATCTATTAGGTATGGAGATGGAAGCCACCATGATCCTATGCGATAACCAGAGTTGTATAAAGATGATGTGTTCCATGATGAGTCGATGCACATAGAGATCTGGTATCACTTCATTCATGATATAATGCAGAGAGGAGCTATAAAGATCCATTATGTCATCACAGATGAGCAGGTTTCATATGTGTTGACCAAGCCTCTGTCTCGTGTAAAGTTTGAGAAATTTTGAGACAAGCTTGGTATAGTCCGAAAGGACCTCCCTCAAAAGGGGCAGTAGTGTTGATGCCAGCCTTGTGCTGAATATTTCCAACTTCATGTTGATGTTGATGTGATGACAGCATTGTGCTAAAGATTTCCAGCTTCATGCTGATGTTGTTGAGATTCCAGCCTTGTGCTGAAGATTTTCAGCTTTGGGCTGATGTTGTTTTGATGCCAGTTTCATGTTGAATATTTCCAGCTTCGTGTTGATGTTGTTGTGATGCCAACTTCGTGTTGAATATTTCCATCTTTGTGCTGATGTTGTTGAGATGTCAACTTCATGCTGAAGATTTCCATCTTAGTGATAATGTTGATGAGATGCCAACTTTGTGTTGAAGATTTCCAGCTTAATGTTGATGTTGTTGATGCTCCAGCTATTGTTGATGTTGTATCAGCCTCATGTTGTTATTGATGATGATGATGATGTATTAGTGTTATACTAATCCATGTCGATGCAGATAATGATGATGCCACTTCAACTTCTCGTTGAAGATGATAATGATGATGCCACTTTAGCTTCTTGTTGAAGATGATAATGATGATGCCACTTCAAATTCTCACTGAAGATTTTGATGATGATACTCTAGCCTCATGTTGATGAGGATGAGGATGCTACTCCAACTCCATGATGTGAACAATGATGATGAGAAAAACTTCCGATGATTTATAGATGTGCCAGTTAGTGTTCCAGATGATGTTGATGTTTCTACCCTCTCTCTCTCTCTTGATGATGTTGTATTGAGTTGTGTCTGTAGAATACCCTTATTGTTAAGGGGGGGTGTTGAAATATTGTAACTGCAAAAAGTATTATATTTATTATTGAGTCATTATTAATTAGATCAATCCCCTTTTGTGAATTAATCATGTCGGGCATTGTAAATGACCAGATCCACTTTTGTGGATTGGTCAAACCCTAACTATATTATGCTAATTAAGAAGTCGGCCCTCGGGCCTAATTAAAGTGGTTTTAACCACTAAGAATAGAAGTCGGCCTTGCCCAGTGAAGAGACACCTTTCCAGTGCTTGCCATCTAGTATCAATAAAGGAGGCTAGCACATCATGTGTTCACTCACTCATTCTCTCAACAAGGGCGCAAGTTTGG
>JZKD02S2308122.1:18845-54839 GCA_000966675.3 Picea glauca | reverse complement strand
TTCTCCCCCATGAGGGTTTCCCAGGATAAATGTTGTGTATCTTGTGATTGTGTTTCTCTTAGTGATCCTACCTATGCTATGGTTATCTAGTAAATTGAAAATAAACCTAATAATAACTCAAAACTTAACAGGGAAAAAGGCATAATGTCTAAGCACATATGATGAAATCTAGAGAAATATAATATACAACATAATCAAATGGCTTAGGTATTGAAATGGTGCTCACCATAATACCAACTTGTACCTCATGGAGTAATGCCCACTGCCTTCTAGAAGCCAACTGATGTGGTGGATGCCATCTGTAAACCTGTGACCATCTGTGGTGGTGAGTGGGTTTTCCATCTGTGCAAAGGGTACTATTGGTCATGTAGTCTCTCGACACTCCATATCTGCAACCTGAGGGCCTCGAGACATTGTATCCTTAGTTATACACAAAATGGGGATAACACCTCCTACACAAGAGGAAGAGAATGAGGTTAATCATTTTCCTTTTTAGATTTTTGATGATACCTTATTCTATGATTCGGAAGGTGAAGAAGTAAGGGAATCCTTGGATCTACTAAACCCTTCATGTTATGATAAAGGTAATGGCATGGTTGATAATATTGATGAGTTCATATATGTTGGGAGACACAAATGGGATGTGGTTGGTTATAATAAAAATCCCATTTATGATATGGAATGGAATATCCAAATGTTTCCTTTACAACTATCATATGCGGTTACTAATATTTCTGACATGTGGAAACAAGGAGATGGTATGGTTACAGATATTTTCCAAACACCCAAGGATGACCTAGTGCAATGTTATCATGAATATTTTAGATCATACCTTGAGTAGTTTGATGAGTATTCCTTTGAGCACTTGGATTTCTTCTATTAAGAAGATTATCAACCACCGTTGTGCTCAGATATTGATAAGGGTGAGAACGTTGCTTTCCTGAAGCAAGATACTTGTGAAAAGGTTGCCCAAATCTCTCTTATTACTTTACCTCATTATGTCACTAAGGATACAATTGGGGAACATGTCTCTTGTACCAAGTTTTCTCTAAGGCAGAGCCTTACATTAGAATTCAAGGGTAGGTTGAATATCTTACAAAGAAGTTTATTATCTCAATCATTCAACTCTCCCCTAAGAAGTTGGAAATCATCCTCTAGGTTCTTGCTAGTCCCTTCTTAGACCTCAGGATGTGATGACATCCAAGCTATCCAACTTTCAGACTCTTTGAGTCAGCCTTGTGAGTCTTTGAATTTTGACGATCCCTTTTTGAGATGGATTGAGCACTTTCCTAGAAGTGTAACTTGGCATAATTTTGCCCCTCCCTCCTGCCTCCATGAGCTAGACTTTATGATTTCCTATGATATGATACATGCTCTAACTCATGTTATTTTTGTGCTTAACTTGTCATTGTTTTGGTTTATGATGAAACATAAAGGTAGGTGTTATGAGATATTGTTGGGATGGTTTCACTAGTTATATGAATACACCTAACATTCAACCAACAGGTAAGTATATTTAGGAATCCATTTACATACATTGTACATACCATTGCATATCATGTTAGCATAGTTGTAGTTTCATTTTATTGTCTTGTCTCACTTGTATATATGTATGCTCATGATTAGAATTTGTTTTATTCCAGTTTTTATATCATTTATGAACAAGGGGTGATATCACCACCCTAGATGTTACTAATATATTTTATTGAGATTTAGGAAGCACATGTCATACTAGAGATGTTGAGGTTCTCATGCGCTCTACAATGAGCACATGTCCTCGAGTTGGAGCCATATGTTATCCCCTAGCCTAGGGATAACTAAGGAGATCATGTCTCGAGGCTCACATGTTCCAAACATGGAGTGTCGAGAGCCAAACGGCCTAAGAATAGCCCCGGAGGGCCCTTTTTTTCTTCAAGTACAGTGCACATATTGCCACCAGCAATATCCATCACACTGGATTGGTCTCGAAGTGGCAGTGGGTCTTTCTCCATGAGGTAATGAGTCTAAGTATCATGGTATGTATCACTCCAATAATTGAAGCACTTGAACATGTTGTGTTGAATCCTTCTTCATTTCATGACGTTTTCTTGGAAATTATGATCTTTGCCTTGTTTAAACTTGGGAGGGTGACACGGTGCCCTAGTAAGTTGATTTACCTTTAGTATGGGTTGCTACTGGGTGGATGTTTGAAGAGTCATTGTCTCTTCCCTCCATACTTACCACTTTCCATCTTTATTCCTTCCATCTCCCCATATTTTGGGCATTGGGATAGGCTACACTAGGAAGGGTTGTACCTTGACTTGTGGGAAGAAGGGGATAAAGGCCTAGAGGGTAAAAGTAGTTGGAAAGAGTTAAAATCCATTTTGAAACCTTCAAGATGCTTCTCCTAGGGATCCCTGAGAAAGCTGTGAAAATATTCTCACTGAGAAAAGGGGACCCACAAGATAACATGGATACTCAAGGTATTAGTTGATGGATAGGAGGTCTCATCATGAGCCAACCTATTATGACTATGAACATGTAGTAGTATGACATTACCACCTATCTGGTCACCAATCTAGGGTAGTGGCTCTTGTTTTCATAGCCAAGAGAAAGGGGTTCTCATCATGAGCCGACCTTCTCATTTCCGTGAAATGTTTTGTGGATGACACTGTCACCTCTAGTCATCAAGCTAGGGTAGTGGTCCTCAATTATTCCCTTGTATCACAAAAGAAAATATCAAAATAAAGAAATCGAAGAAAGAATAAATGGAAATGAATGGGCTAGGAAACAATTGCATTCATGACAAGGTGCAATTCACCCTCCATAAAGGCGCCACAAGTAAGACTCTACATTTCCATGTTATCACATGCACCCCATTCCCAAAGGTCTACCCCATGCCACTTCATACACTTACATAACTTGGACTAGGCTCCACCTGGGAAACACCCTAGACTTAAGGAGGATTATCCCTATAGGACATCCTGAGACCCTTCTCAATCCTAAATTTGGCAAGTTTTATAACGTCTTTGAGCACTTGTTTGGTTTAGGGGGGTTTGATGCACATGTTTGGGTGGTTTTATTACTGGATGTGATTTAATTGCTATGATACTCATGACATATGGAACCCTGGAGAGAATACCTATTTTTCTTTGCAAGACCTTTCCCGGTGGACAGGTATTCATGAGCAGATGACAAGTTTGAACCTTCATGAGGGCTTGAATCCCAGGGATGGATGTTGAGACCCCAGGCTTGGGGCATGACAATGATGACCATCGTGTATGATACAAGAAGAGGTTGTTTCCTTTGGAGGCACTTTGGTAGGCCTAGGGGGGTGGATTCCGCCCTCCATGCACCAGGATTCTACCCTTTGGAGGCTAAGACATCATCCTTCTAGTCTAGGATGATAGGGTTCGTTGAAGATGATGGTAGCATGTGTGGACAAATATTGAGGCATTTGGAGGCCTAACACCATGCTTTTGTAGCCTAACGTCCCCTTGAGGAGACCTAACGTCACCCTAGAAGGGATGAAATCACCTTATTTAGGGTTATTTTATGTAAATTTACTTAATTTGTAAATTAAGGGTAGAATTGTTGAGGTCGGCCCTGTATTTAAAATAAATTTAATTTTAGGCCAGATTTTGGTATAAATACACAAAAATGACATTCATTTTCATCATAACTCTCCCATGAGAGAGAGAGAGAGAGGACTGAAATTGGTTCCCTTTTAGGGTTTATTGGCTGAAATTGTGAGGCACACTTGTTTTGGAGGCTAAATTTTGCAACTTGGATCATTTTTTGGTGAAGTTACTTGAAAATCTAGGGTTTTATTGCTTGATTATTCTTGGTGAAGTAAGTAAATATGCAATTGTCATTTCATTTTGAATGGTTATAATGGTATATTGTCTTATTCATGTTAAATATTATGAAATTGCTTACTTGACAAACCCTAGGAGTAAAGGACTTAAGTTGCTACTTCTTTGCTCTTCATTTTCTATACTTTACTAAAGTGGTTTAACCTAGACATGTTTCTAAAGCCCTAAATTGCTATAACTTTAGAAGCCATTCCCTAGTTTTTGTTGCACTAATTACATTTCAATAGTCTAAGGAGGAGTATGAAGCTAGGGCCTAAAAGTGCCTACTATCTAGTTAGCTCACCTCCCTAAAGTTTGGATCCTAGACGACATAAGGTGCTACTCCTCTAAATATTCTCCTTTTTAATTAGACACGTATAATCATCATTGTTTCTCGAAGTAAATGTTGTCAAACTCTTGACTCTACAAACCTTTAAAGGCACTAGTCTCTCTTCTCTTTGGTTGATTGATTAAAAAAACACTCAAACTTTAAGCTCTCAAGCCTTCACTACCAAAACTAACACTAAATTATCCTAGACTACTAATTTCATTACTTTTGTTATAATTTTCTGCTACACCCTTATAACAGCAACACATTTTTTTCATACTTAACATTAATTGTTGGCTAATTACTTCAAAATTTGTTTGTGACAAGTTACTATCATTCTATATACTAAATGTCAATTCTTTATTGTCTTTTAAATCATTTTCTGAAGAATATTCTTGCAGTTGTTACATATTTCTCAGTGTTGTTGTAAACTTATTTAATTATGTACTTTTATATCAACTAGCACACATTTCATTAGTTTATTGTCTATTGAAGCATTAATATCATTTTTGTACTTGAAACTGTCATATATATATGCTTGTTTTCTTGTTTTGGGCATGTACACTTTACTTCTGCATTTGCTTCATCTCTTAAGACATAAACTCAATAATACCACTTGACTTGAGTGACCAGCGAGAGGGGGGGGTAATCTTTACATCTTTTCTTTGTTTCACTATCCCTTTAGGTCACTAGGGACATCTCCCTTGGGGTAGTTTTATCTTACTCCTAAACATAAAGGGTTTCCTATTAAGGTGATAGTGATAGGTCACCCCTGTTTTACGCCAATATTGTCCCACTTTCATTGGGCTTTGGGCAAGTACAGATTGTGCGATAACAACCCTTAACTGAGAGAAACCAACCTTCCTTGGTGTTGCACCTCTCAAATCTTCATTGTATTAATTTCACCATTCACAATACAATATATACACAATATTTTAGGTATTTTGTAGCTACCAAAACCCTAATCCCCTAATCCAGGATTAATTTAGAAAACCACTAAAAATAGTAAAAACGCTAAAATAGAAAAAAACACCAAATTTTGGGGCATTGTCCCGAACCTCATCGGGGGGGGGAATCCTGTGCGCCCCCCCCCAGGACCCCCCTTGGAAAGCACCCCCCCACACACATGCAAAGAATATAACGCCTACCCAACATTCTTCCACTTCTTGTTTTCTTTGCATACAGAGAGTCACAAGATTACATAGTCAACAATCCAGGGAAACAATCCCATTGTTTCTCTACACCAAGAGAAATTCTCACTGCTAACAGACTTTGTAAATGAATTTGAAACATTCTTCAAAGTGTCAACCTTCTCCAACAACACCTTCTTGTCTTCAACCATGTCTCTCACAAAGTGATACAGAACATCAATATGTTTTGTCTTTGAATGATAAGTTGGGTTCTTTGCTAAGAAGATTGCACTTTGATTGTCACAATATAACCTTACTACTTGTTGTACCAACCAATACCTGAACACAATATTTGTAACCATACGGATTCATTGTTTGCATGTGTGGTTGTTATGTATTCATCTTCTGTAGTTCAGAGTGCCACTACAACCCTTTTTCTCATCCAACTGATTGCTCCTCCAAATAGGTTAAACACATACTCAATTGTATATCTTCTGCGATCTAGATCTCTAGCCTAGTCTGCATCAAGAAATCAATGTATGTCCAACACTTTGTCCAATATTGGTCTTTGTTGATAGCACAATCCATAACTATAAGTGTCGCACAAATACCTGAAAACCCTCTTTACTGCTGCCCAATGGTCCTTCCATGTTTTTGACATATACTTGCTCAAAACTCCCACTACATGTGCAACGTCTGGTCTAGTACAGACCATTGCATACATCAAGATGCCAACTACACTAGCATATGGAACATGGGACATGTTCTCTTTCTCTTCATGTGTCTTGGGACACTGATCTACATATAAATTTACACCTACATAAATAGGAACCTTGACTGGTTTACTTTCCTGCATATTAAACCTCTATAATTTCATCTCAACATATTTTCTTTGATTCAACCAGTGGTTCGTGTTTACACGATCTCTTTTAATCTTCATTCCTAGAATGAAGTTAGCAGCACTGAGATCCTTCATGTCAAATTTGGAGGATAGATGTGATTTCACCTCCTTGATAACATCCATGTTATTTCCTACCAACAACATGTCATCGACATACAACACTACATAATTGAAGTGATTCCAACTTGCTTGGAATATACACAATGATCATCACTGCTTCTCACAAATCCCAATCCAAGGATGTATGTGTCAAACTTTTGGTACCACATCTTAAGTGATTGCTTCAGACCATATAGTGACTTCTTTAGCTTACAGACAAGCTCTTTCTTTACATTCATTGTAAAACCTTTTAGCTACTTCATGTATATTTATTCTTTCAGATCCCCATGTAGGAATGTTGTCTTCACATCCATCTGTTCTACTATAATGTTCCCAACCAATATTGCATGGAACATTGAGGTTTCTATGTTTTTTTTGGTTGTGGTATTTTGTCAAACACTTTAAAGATTTGTCTTTTAGAGTTATGCTAGGGTTTATTGTGATAGTTTTGATGATGTTTGTAGAAAGTAAAAAAAATAAATGTATCCAATAACATATACACAACAATATATAGTAGAAGCAACTCAATTAAATGGCACAAATACCTCAGATCTGATTTATTAATCATATATATAGCTAACCTCCATACTATAGTAGAGAAGATTTGGATCATATATAGAATAATAATGCATGTGGATAATAGTTCCTCCAAAATACAATGGAATGATGAGGATATGACCTCATATGAGTCCTCCAAGTTGAATGTCCAAGATTTCTTGTTGTATGTGTTTCCCTCCTCTAGCAAAGTGCTCCATTTCTAGGTGTAGAACCCTAGGGAAAATTTGGCCTCTAAGACGATGACCTTTGAATCATTGAAACCAAGTGCCAAAATGTAGATCGGGTGATATGAAACCCCTCTAGTGAATCTCCTAACTGTTGGGTGAGATATCACCCTCCAAAATACTATATCCCTTATGCACAATGTGCCCTCCTGAAGAGAAACACGCCGTCCTGAAGAGAAACACGCCCTCCTGAGTGATAAGATGAATGGGATGAATAATCCACTCAAACAATTATGAAAAAAGGATTTGGCGTGATGAAAATCAATCCTCGAACAAGATATACTAAATATCTAGACACTGTAAACCAAATCAGACACGTCCTTCTCAACAAATGCACCCAACCTGTAGAAGGACTCCAAAACTGCGCCCTTCTTCCTCAACTGCTTCTGGAACTGAATAGAAACTGATGTAGAATGGTGAGGGAGGAATATTTCACCTCCTTGGCCAAGCTTGGATTAGGAAGGGTGGGATCTTTCACCACCGAGCTGATATCTAGGGTTTGTTCAGTCAAAACCCCCAAGTATCATTGGCTCTGTAACAAGAATCCAGACATCAAAATGATAATCAACATAATGAGAGAATAGAGGTCCCTATCTCTCTTTTATCCCCCAGTTCACCTTTTCCTTCCAAGTGACTTTTACTTTATTTTTATTATTCCTTAATTAAATCACTTTATTAAATAATTGACCTTTTTTCCTCTAAAAAGTGACTGCCATCTTTGGTCAAACCACAGTCAACCACTCCCAAATGAAATCAATAGTAAGAAAGAGGAATGTTGCACAGCTATACAACTAATGATACATAACAATATGAAGTCCTCAAACATCTAGTCAAATGATTACCTGACCATCCATCAATCCACCCACAATCTGTCATGGTAGTCGGTATTGGTCCATTGTTTTGTCTTTCATGTCATTTTTGCAAAGTTCTGAAAGAATGATTTCCATTCCTTTGGTGTGTATGATGAGGATGAAGATAGGGCATATATTTATGTGTTGGTTGATCAAAGGAAGTAGGTTTATGGTTTGTTTCACTTGCAGGAATAGAACAACCCGACATATTGGAAACAATGTCATCTTTAACAACATTCTCAAATTATGGTGTGTTAGGAACTACCAACTCGTCAATTTTTTCAACACAATTAACATTAGTTTTCTCTTCTAGCAAACCAAACTGAACTCCACTTGCAACAAATAAAACTTCTCTAGTTGCAATAAGGTTAGGTGTAGGCAATGAGGAAATAACAACATCATATCCAAGACCTATTCTAGACGATTTCTTCATAGGGTTAATAGGAATAGAAATACCCTGTCCATTCTTCCCAAGCCCTCCTTCAGTATATCCCATGTCATTGAGTTGTCAGGATCTTTTACATGTAGTGTGTTTTTCAAATATGGTGAAAATAACACAATTATTAGTCTTCTTACAAAAAACTAGACTACAATCAAGAGTATCAAGGGTGGAAGAAAGAATGTGTGATCTTGGTAGCTCAACAACAATAGTCTTATTCTCAGCATTATGCAGTCGATGAACTTCAGCTTCAAGGTTCTTTTTGCAATTCTGTAATCCCTGAATAATATCATCCTTCTCAGTCAGCTATAGAAACAAAGCAGCATAATCTTCTTTCAAATCTTGATATCGATCAAATAGGTGGTTTTTATCTACTTGAATAGAAGCATCTTCTGCATGAAGCTCATGTACAAAGTTATGAAAGTGTAAAACTTCACGAGTCAAATGGGCATTGGTTTCCATCAACTGGCAGACTTCCATGCCCAAGGCAGTGTTTTCTAGAAGATCTTTCAATTTCTTCTCTAGATCATCAAAAAGATCCAATTTGTCTATAAATTCATCTAAAACTTTATGGAAAATAGTCTACATGGTTCTCTCCATGATAGAAACATTTTGGGAGTTCTTAGCCATAATAGTCTGAAACATGATAGCTTCAGTATTCAACTGATTATTTAGTCTTTCATTCTCTGTCTGCAACAAGGAAATGAAAAAATTTAATGTAATGACTTCTTGACCAAGCTAATCAACGAATTTCTTCTCATGGAATGCCTACAATATTTTACCCATTTTAGATATACTGACAATCTATGTAAGACATAATATCAAGCAGATAAAGGAATGATTGATGCTAAATAATACCACCAATCGAATTAGACCAATTGTTCATATTCTTAGTTGAACCCAACAAGGACCAAAAAAAAGGTTTTGGTTGACCAAATTCCAAGAAGCTTGACTTTACCAAAAACAAATCTTTGAGGAAGCGTACCCATCAATTCAAACAATATCAAAAATTGTGAACAGTGGTTTGAAGAAGGAAAAAGAGAGTAGTTTGATCACAATGAATAAGTCGTCCTCAATGAGTATACAGATCACAAGAGCAAGTCGATTTTCATCCATGCAAAAAAGGAACTAACATAAATGCATAATCAATCCATCATTTATTTAAATCATTGGCCAGGTCTACCAATCAAGGGAAAGAAAAATTGAGTCCCTTGTCGAGTCGTACCAATCGAACCCTTCTATTAGTCGGCAATAAGAGGCAGGGAAGATCTCCTTTCCACTCAACAAAAAAGTGATTGGGTATGCACACACATATCCAATCAACAAATATTTTGGATAAGTTGATTAATGAGTTGGTCCACTAGTCAAAAAATATTTTAGGTGGATCGACGAGTTGATCCACTAGTCGATAAATATTGTAGGCGGTTTGACTAGTTGATCCACCAATAAAAACAAATTATGGTTTATGGGATTGACTTCTGGTCAAGGGAGGCTAACTCAATGTCCAAACAATATCTAGTCGAGTGAGATCTAAAGTTGATAAGAATGCAAATTAAAATATTCAAGCCACGATTTATGTTTGGTCGATTCAAGCTATAAGAATAATCTAGATGGAACACTAGTCAACCAATATGTAAATCCAAGTCTATCGAAATGAGCACATCCACGTGCATGGGAGCTAGGTCATCCACGGAATGCTTGTCAAGTTAATGTCTAGTAAAAAAAGGCAAGTATGGTTGCACAAATCTCAGTATTGTTTGCAAGAAACTCTCTTTAGGTGGCATAGTCAACTTTCCTCCAGGTTTTCGGTATACTAGTGGTCGATGTATCCAAAATGCGAGTCGGTCGACTCACCCTAGTGAGATTTCAATGGGTGTACATCTTAAACGCATTCAATGGTCCCAAGGCATGTTATCGCATAGTTTTTAGTTTGGGAAAATCTCAACCTAAGAAACAAGTGTGTGACACAACTGCGGACACTTATCATTGTCACCTCAATATATATCCCCTCGTTTTAGTGATGGAAAGTCCAACACAAGGGAGGCTTCCCGGGTGACCCTAGGGGGATTATAAGGGAGAAGGCCAAGTGTTGAAGGAACCACCCCTATAGGTCACAATTAGAGGAGGATGATTATAGTTCAAGGAAAAGGTTGCCAACATTGTGTACCTGCAAAACATTGTTAGACAATCCAAACCAAGACAATATATGATGATATACACCCCAAGCCAAGAGGGGAATCAACAAGAAACCTTGTTGTCCCAAAATTGTAGCAATAAGATATCAGTAATGAAAAATTTATAACTGTAAATTAGATCATCTAACCAACATATAGTATTGGGCAAATTAGCATGCACTTAGAGATAATATTCCAATGCTTAAAACAATGAATTAAATGACAAAAGAAGCTTGTAAGAAAGAATTATCAGAAAAATATTATGACAGCCTTATGGTTGTATATTATTATTGCTACAATAACAACTTTTAACAAACAAAATAAAAAATCAAGCCACCCAATCAATACCCCTTTAAAAGTAGATCAAAATTCACTACTTACATGCAAATTTCAATGGTCAAAAGTGAATAAAACTTGTTGAGAAAGAGAGTTTATTTCATCCCTAATGGTTGTAGCTTAATGTTTATTAAAAAAAAATAACCACTAGACCAATCAATATGTCCTTGGAGCATAAGAGATTATAAAGCATGTAAATTTCAAATCCAACTTGAACAATTCCAAACCATCAATTTTCATGTTTACCAAAGCAACAATTAACAATCTCCAATGAAAATATTAGTGCCTTGTTATTCGGCGAATGGAGTCTTTTCCTTGGAAGGAAAACTAAAAAAGGATGAAGAAGAGATCTTTGTTGAGAGTTAAACCCTTATAAAACCCAACAACAATCCTTCCAAATCGTCTAGTGTGGAATCCAAGATGAACTAGGGTTTAATGTTTCTCTAGGGGTGTAAACCCTCTTACTTCCTAGAGAAATTAACCCTAGCTAAGCCTTGCAACAAGGGTGTAAACCCTCTTACTCCTTGTTGCAAGCCTTATATCCCTTCAAAAGAAAATAAGAATAAACCTTGGTGGAGGGTGTAAGCTCTTTTACTCCTCTTGGGGTTTTAAGATATATTTCTTGAATTTAAACAAGAAAGATGACAATAAATTGTAGAAATTACTCACCAAATCCAAGAGATAGCATGCAAAAGACCCTTTACTACCAAATATCATCCAACAACTTGTCAAGAAACACCATCAAGAGAATTCTCTAACCTTTATTTCTCTAATAAACAATGGTTGCATCCATTATGACAAGAAAAGAGAGATAGTGATTTGTCCAAGAGGGATGGAATTCCAATCCAAGAAGTGTTTTTATCAACTGATGAGATATATCCAAATGAAAATGACTTGCCTCATATTTATATGAGTAAAATCAAGTCATAGTTTGTCCATATTATAATTAAATACACAATTTTAGGCTAAAACCTAAGTTACAATGCTTAATTATCAAATCGTTTTTCTCTTTTTTCCCACATAAGCTACAAAAATACCAAAAATAAAAAAATGATGGCATGTAAATCCATAAAACTCTCCTCCAAGGTGCCATGTGTGAATACAATCCTCCAAATGCTAAGAATCCATGCTAGAAATGTGCCATGTCATCCCCATATCAAGAAAAAAGGTGGGGCTTCAATCCCACAACACCACCAAGTGCACTAAAATGGCCAAACGTCCTCCCAAATGTGTGACGTCAATCTCCCTAAGAGAGACATTTTGGCATAGGAGGGTGACGCCATCCCTTAGTTATCATTCTAGACCTCGTTCATGTTCCAAGAAAGTTCTCTAAGGTTAAACATCCATCATTCTAGGCCTCTAATGAGTAGGGCGCAACATCCATTTAACGAGCTTTCAAGCCCCTATGAAGGTCCAAGTGGCTTAGTCCCTCCACAAATAGATTTCACCTGGAAAGATCCTATAAAGACAAGCAAATAGTCCCTCCAAGGGTCCACAAGTCACATGAATCATGCCAAGTAAGCCACATTTAATAAAAGAACCACCCAAACAAGTGCATTAAGTCCCCCCTTTTCAAATTAAACACATGCTCAAAGACCTTATAAACTTTTCCAAATTTAGATATGGGAGGGGTGCAATGGTGCCCTATTGGGTAGGCCAATCCCCAAGTCAAGGAATGTTTCCCAAGAAGACCCTCTCTAAACCATGTAATGAGTATGAGGTGGATGGGGGAAAGTACTCTTGGGCATGGAGTTCTTGACATATCAAGGGCTCATATTGTCTCATTTACAGGTGCCTTTGTGGAGAGTGTGTTGCATCCCTTTGTTTGCAATGCAACATTTTCCAAGTCCTTTATTTGCCTTTCTTGTTATGGTTCGAACATTGAGTGCTATGTGCAATGGAAATAAAAAGAGCACCAAAATGCCACTTGAAGTTAGAACACATTGAGTTCCATATGCACTGGAAATTAAAGGACACCGTAATGCATTCCCCCATCAAGCGAGACATTTTATTTTTAAAGGTCCTTCATTTTTATGGAGAAGCATTTCATGACTCTCGGGACCTTAGGGAAAGAATTTAGAAGGATAATTGATGGATTTTTACTTTTACAGTGCTAGCTACAACACCTCTAGGCCTTTAGTCCCTTGTTCCCATGAAATGAGGTACAAGGCCTTCTCGAGGTCAATGAACCCAAAAAAACAAAAGATGAGGAAATATAGGGGAAGAAGTGTGGAAAGTGGTAAGTATGAGCGGGAATGGTACAATGACCCTTCAAGGAGACCCCCCAGTAGAAACCCTTTTCCCAAGGGTGAACAACTTACTAGGATACCATGTCAACCACAAAAAGTGAAATAAGGAAAATGATATAATTTCCAAGAAAATGTTTCGCAATCAAGAAAGGACTCTTTGCAACATGCTCAAATGCTTCAATTATTAAAGTGACACTTACTAATCTGAAAATCAAAAGGCTTGAGTATCTTTAAAATTGCAAGTGTAAATTGTATGTTCTTGGGTAATAGGATTAAGTTACAAACACATAAAACTTAATGAGTTTTTTTCCTTAATCATGAGCAGCATAAACAGACATAAAATCCATCAAAGTAAACACATTAACACAAAAAAATGATAAAGGAGTTCACCCCTCTCTTGGGCTACATCTCCTGGTCCAGCTTCCAATGGATCATTTTCATTAATGCTCAAAGTGTCAAAATCAATGATTTACAATGCTCATAATGCAAAATAGATGGATTTAATGGCTCCAAAACATCCAAAAACCCCTAGCTAGGTTCTTCCTGCACCTGTTTTGGCCAAACACCAAGTTGGAATCACTTCCTGGATGTTTCTCCCAATTCTTTGTTGTCCCTGCTCACCAAAATGCACCTGTGTGTGACTAAACTAGCTCACAAGCGTTTCCTATGCCAAAAACTCAACACCATGCTCATTCCGCAAATCTTGGAAAATTTTCGAATGGTTAGCACGCCAAGTGCCTTAACTGTCTGTTACACCTCAAAATTACGCACTTCGATAGTGTCGCAAGTGTCATCATTACGACTGTTGTAAGTGTCACATCTTGTCTGTAAGTGTCACATCTTGTCTGCAAGTGTCACATCTTGACTATAAGTGTTGCAAGTGTCAAAAACAATATGTTTCCATATTTCCTATGTCGTGCCCATAACGACATCATGAAGACACTTAAGACACCTCAAAGGATAGTTGGAAGAAGAGAAATCACTTGACAGGAGGTACAAGCTTTTTACCATTGGAAAAACCACTCAAAAAATGCATTTTGGAGAGGAGCGCTCCCCTACCCACTATCAGGGAGTGTTGGCGCTCCCTGAGCCTCTTTGGGGGAGTGCTTGAGATCCCTATTCACCCTTATGGGGGAGCGCTACCCTCTTTTTAGCAAATTCTTGGTTTGTTGAGGCAAATTAGGGAAGAATCCCTCAAATCCTGAAGGTAGTTGAATTCGAATAGATGGTCAAGGGATGATCTTAGGGGAGATCCTCAACTGAAGGAGAGGAATCCTCAACTCATCCCAAAGATCTCTCAAGTGGTTGGACCTCTCCAAGGTTATATAAGGAGGCCTTCTCATGGTGAAAGGAAGAATGAAAATTGAGATTGATACCAAACTTATGATCATATAAGTGGTATTGATAGAGAATGAAGTGGGAGAATCACATCAAACTTATGATCTCACGAGTGAGACGCCATCAAATCCATTAGTGGATATTGATTGAGCAAAGGGGTTGGACAAGGAGAACTGGAAGAGGCTGTTGCACCTTCATTCAAAGGATTGTAAGTACTTTTACTAGTTCACATTAATATAATCAATGCTTGGCCTGTTTCTTTCAAACTTGTACTTGTTCCATATGAGTTTGTCTGTAGTAAATGGATCTATGATTGAGCTAATCTCAGTAGAGTAGGAAGTCCATTGTATCTTTTGCAGGACCTATCAAGTAGCTCAAGAGTTGAAGCTCAACCTGGACTTTGCAAGGACAAACGTCGTTCATAAGGTACATAGCTTTCTCCTTCTCTTTATGTCATTAGCTTGATTAGGTATAAAAGGAAGTTAGTGTCCATATTAAGAACCTTCTGTCCTGGCATTAGGATTTTAGAGACCAAGAGGGAATCCACTTGTCCGCAGGGGGATTCACCTTCAATAGAAATTGGTGACTCCACTGGGGAGGAGCTCTGATTTTTGTTTCCTTTCCCAGATTTTGTTTTATCCCTTTTCCCATTCACTTGAACTTCTCCATGATGTGTCTCTGATCCTTAGATATTATTGTTGGCTTTTGGTTCATCTTACACACTAGATTTTTGCATTTTTCCTGAGTTTTTTTTATTTTATGGGTAAAATTCTGCGTTTTTGCAGCAGAGGGCTTCCTTTCCCTTAGCAACAGGGTGTTGGCACTCCCTTATAGTGTTCCATAGAGTGTTGGAGTGCTCTGTGTCCCCTTATGGGGGAGCGCTACCCCATTTTTTGCAAACAATCTTATTAAAATTTGTTTTTTTCTCAGTCTTTTTGTTTATTCATCTTCTTAGTGTTCATGTTATCTAGCTGTGTCCTTGCTTTGCCCTCAAACCACCTTGTTTCCTAAGGATTCATCATCTCTTGTTTGGATTTTTTGACATTTTTCCTTACTTTTATATAACTCTTTGATCTTCACGATTTGAAGTCAATTTGTCGTTTTCTTCTCGTTTATCTGAATGAGTGAAAACTTTGTAAGGAGTTTCAAAGGTCTTTTGTACTTTGATTTCTGATCTTTGAGTCATCTTGTCCAAACTCTTTCTCCTTCCTTTTGAGTTTTTGGCCTTCTATTTCTTGTTTGATCACAACAAGGGTGTCTTTTGGTTTATGTGAAGTTTGCTTCTAGATTTCTTAAATCTCACAACTCTTGAAGTCTGATTAGCATAAGAAGCTTTACATCTATCGGGTTCCTTATTGAGGACTATTGCATGAGGTCATTTCATCTTAGTGTTTGACAGTGAAAGGAAAATCCTTCTCCTTCCCTTAATTAGACATTCATTGAAAGAAAAGATTGTTTATCATTTCTTATGCATGTTTTGGGAACTGAGTTGTAATATCATCAGTCTTCACTCTCATACACCTCTGAATAAACAACAGCCACTAAAATCAACACTTAACTAAAATTTATCAGACTTTTTACATCTTTGTTAGCAAACCTACATTAGTTTAAGGTGTAGGGCTTTGGAATAGGTTGAAAGGATAACTTTCCAAATCTATCAACCAAACTTAGCATCTTGCGATAGGGAGAGAAAATCCAATTGTTGTATAGGTTTTATGGGATCCCCCTCTATGGTTCACACACGAGGTCGCATTCAGGTGAGTTATGGAGATTATCCCTCTATGGTTCAACTGTTTGCAGTGGTCAGATCGTATATTGGGGGTCACTTGAAGGTATACCCACGATTATGTGTGGGAGCCTCTCGCGTTGATTTCATACTTGTTATCCTGCCCATACATTCTGAATGGACTGTCGACAGTACCCACCCAGGGGATGACTGTGAATTGGTGACCTTAGTAGCCATAATCTTTAGGGTCTCACACAACGTGACGGTGAAGGGAAGTCTCACTGTACCTGGAACAGACGTTGGTCAAACTCACTCGGGCTCCTTGGAGGGTAAATCCACAATTACTGCGTGGAAGCTTGCACCAAGGCGTAAGTTCATTAAGCAGGTCACCAACATAACTGATCCACCCGCTCTATCCCTACCCCTTCCTATTTTGATCTCGCGACATTGGATTTCATCACCAACTAGTGGTTTCATTGTGGGAAGGTTTTGTTTGATTGTTTGCTTCTCAGGTTCATAACATGTATTGGTTGTGTTACTTAGTGGACCTTAGTTCGAGTCAGTGTTAATCGCATCAAATCCTGAGAGTACCAATGGAGGAACCCCTTCTCCTGGGGAACCTTACACATTTCCTTCTTTTGGAAACTTTGGTCCTCCATACATTGCCACACTGAGTCTTCTGGGACTCACCATCGGATTACCAGTTTGGTTGTTCCCCGTTCCAGTGATCTCGAATCCTCCCAATGATTCAACTACACCTAATACTTTGGATGTCAGTACATCACCCACACATCAACCTCATGTTGACTTTTCGCCTTCTTCGCCCATTAAGTTTCCTTCCATTTCTCCTTCTTCACCTAGTGAAATCTCTAAAGCAAGTAGCTAGGTTGATCAGAAGAAGAAGAAGAAATGGAACAAGAAGAAGAAGAAGATCCTGAAAAGGACCAAGGCTCCAACAACATCAGATATTGGATCCAAGCAACCAGCCACTATTAATAGTACTGGGAGTGTTGATGAGGTCAACAAGATCAAAATAAAGAATCCAAAATCCAAATTCCCTTGTAGTCTTTGTAAGGATGACCACTTTCTGAGGGATTGCCCTGGTATTCCCAAGGTCTTAGAAATTAGTTCCTCCGCATCATTGGCCTCTCCTGGTCAAGCCGGTGATACCCTGTCAACTAGTGACATTAAGGTTGGTAAGAAGAAGATAACTATCAAATTCCCTTGTATGTTATGCAAAGGTGATCATTATTCTCACCTTTGTCCTCGCATGGACGAGGCTTCTTCTCTTTTGGAAAAACTTCAACTTCCAAAAGGTTATCGTAATCTTTCCCCAAACACCATCATTAGTTGATGGACTAGTCAATCTGGTTCCATCCCCGGTCAATCCAGTTGATCAGGTGGTCGATCTATTTTCCTCCTCGATTAAACCACAAACCCAAGTAGATGATCCAGTTTTGTCATCGATTATCCCTACTCTTCATCAAAAGAGTGTAACCCAAATAGTCGATCCATTTTCATCCTTAGTCGACCCCACTCTCTCATTCGAGAGTGACACCAAAGCGGTCAATCCGTTTCCACCAGCTGTCCCCATTCTCCTCTTGGAGAATGAAACCCAAGTGGTTGATCAAGTTCTGTCATCGGTCGATCCCACTCCTCCTTTGACGAGTGCCAAAGTGGCTGATCCAGTCCGTTCATCGGACAGTCCCACCCTTCATCCGAAGAGTGCCAAAGTGATTGCTCTGGTCACATTATTGATCAATCCCACTCTTCCTTTGAAGAGTGTCTACGCAGTTGATTCGATCCCATCATTGGTCGATCCTACTCTCCCTCTAGAGAGTAAACCCGATACTTCCCACGTTTTTCTCGTTGATACAAAATCTACCGTGCTGGGGGGCATTCCTCATTCTCCCATGAAACCCCCTCCAAGTAATGAGGCCATCCTTTTTTTATTGGGGTGCGCTAACTGGACCTCGTCTTCCCCCTCACATTCCTTTCTAGATTACAGTACAGGTTTGTGGTTGGGACGTTCCTCAAACATTGATAGATGAAGGTGTGTCCATTAGTATTTTGTCCTCTGTTGCTTGGCATGCTTTGGGTTGTCCTCAGCTTGCACTGGTTACACAAAATCTATTAGCTTTTAACAGAAGAACTAGTCAACCTTTAGGGTCCCTTCCTCAGTTTCTGGTAACTTTGGGAGGGAAAATTGTCTTTATTGATGTCATGGTAGTCCGAGACCCCTTGGATTTCGCTTTACTCCTTGGGCGGGAGTATGTCTATTCCATGAAAGCTATTGTATCCACTCTTTTTCGTGTGATATATTTCCCTCACGATGGAAGAATTTTGACTATTAATCAACTTTCATTATTGGTCCTGACTGTATTACCTTCCTGAATGGTTATTTTATGACGACAGTGTTGCCCCCGCCGCATGTCAATTATGTGGCATTGTCTCCCATGACTTCGACTCCTGATGATTTGGATCCAGTAGTTGACATGGTAATCTCTTCGGTAGGGTTATTGGAGCCTGATATCCTTACCCCTGTCGCGACCCTTGACATGTGTTCCTTCCAGAGTGATTTTCTTCCATCCAGTGAAGATCTCTTGGAAGCCATGACCGAGTTTTGTCCCTTGACATGGTGTCCTTCCAGAGCGTTATTCTCTTGGAAGCCATGATCAAGAAGAGTCCACGAGCATAGTTTCTCTTCTCTGTAGCAAGCTCGTTAAAAAATGAAACAAAGGTCACGAGCATAGTTTCTCTTCTTTGTGGAAAGCTCGTTTAAAAAATGAAACAGAGGTCACGAGCATAGTTTTTCTTCTCTGTGGCAAGCTCATTAAAAAATGAAATAGAAATCTGTGGATTGAACCCGGAGCCCTGAGCATATTTCTTTTCCTGTGTCAAGCTCGTTAAAAAATGAAACAGTCACCTCTCTTGTCCGGTCGAGTCTTTCGCCAGATCTCGTAGATGTCGAGTTGAGTATTTCATTAGATATCATATTTGAACCTTCATTTCATCCACCTGTATCCTTTTTCTCCATCTAGTACAAAAATTGGTGACAACCTCAAAGTCGGTGAATAAATTGAAGCTTGGAGGGCATGTCTCCAGCCTTTGATGATCGTTTTGGAGTTAAGCCACTAGCTTTCAAGATGGGGGCATACCAGGCTTAGTCTTTGTTCTTTCTCGTGCTCGTAAATACATGAGAATGCAACCGAGTAAATTTTTATCTCTTTTTTGGACCTGCATGGATAAATGAAAAAGGAACCCCTTGGAGTTGTCTTTGAGCTCTTTTCAGACTCTCTAAACATGAAAAACTTGTCAAGTGATCTTGCTTCCTTTCCTACTCATTAAAAGGTTTGAAAGGGAATCTTTCGAGTGATAATTTATCTCTTTTTAGGCCTCGTAAGACTAATATTACGAAAAAGGACAACATTGGAGTCGTGTTTAAGTTGTTTTCAGACTCTCTAAATATGAAAAACCACTGATTTTACCTTCTCTAGACTCGTTAAACAATCATACATTGAAAGGCCCATATGGGACCGAACCCTTACTTCTTCCAGTTCATTAAATAAAGGAAGAGGGACTTACCGAAGGTGATTCATATCGAGCATGTGTTACCCTCCTCGAGCTCGTTAAATTAAAAAGAGGTACTCATCTATCTGGATGGGGGAAAATTTGAAGGAAGCAAGCCAAGCAGTTTTTGAGAACACTACCAGTAACTCTTACGGTTGCCCCTGAACAAGACTCTTTGTCTTTGCATGCATTTTAATCCAATGAACCTTTGCACTGAGCCAATCCTCTGAGCTTATTTTACTCCTTTGGGTCACCTGACGAAAGTCACAGCATCCACTGCATTATCAAGTTTTGGTCCATGTCATGTTTCTACTGTCATGCCTCAGTGTTCAAGGGAAGTATCTGCCTCGAGAGTCATCCATCACAAATACCTTGTTTCAATACCCATGTCAGTCCATGTTCATTTGATATACCAATTACATCCCTGTGTCAATTTCGTGTCGTTGATGGGGGATACATCAAGTCCCTCCTTCGACGAGTCTATTCTTGTCGACTTCAACACATTATCCATGGACTCGGACTTAGAAACCAGTTAGTACCTTGGGACCTGCATGCCTCAATGGCAGGCCTCCTCATGTCCGATAATGGGTTTACACCATTGACCTCTGATCGGATGATTCCACGGATATTCGACTTCATCTCATCTATTCACATTCGTCGGAATGTACTAGAGTACCTTGGGAATCATTGACATCAATGGTGATTTCCCTCGCACTTGTTAACAGTTTACATCATTAATCGGTAATCAAGTGGTTTCTACCATGTTCAACATCAAGACATCTATTCACATGGTTAGATTCGTACGACATCGGGATCGGTAAGAATACCCTAGGTTGATTCATCACTCTTATATGTACTTTTCACAGGTTGCGAAGGAGTTATTTTGAACTATGACACATATATTGTTACATAGATCCACTTTGTATTGGTCATGGCTATGTCTTGTTGTCTCATAGATCCACTGTGTATTCTACGATCAGTTCAGGTCATAGGATTATAGATACACATTGTATTTGTGGTGGCCATAGGTGTCGGTCGCATGGGCTCCATGTGGCCAGGTCCTAGCACCAAGTTCGGATCCGTTGGAAACTATTGGAATAATCTGCATGCCTGTGGTCATATGGTAAGGTAAGTGTAATCGTGGGATAACCATTTGAAACCCCCCAACACCCATGCTTAACCATTGGATAGAGCATAGCTATGTGGTAAGGTCGTGTGGTGAGTGGTTGGTGTTATGGCCGAGGGTTGGGGTTAAGCCCCGAGCCTTTTTCGGCCCGGACTAACAACCAATGAAAATTCAAATATTTAATTTAGACTATATGGTTAAGTCACATACGGTATGAGTGCTGGTGGCCCAGCCTACGCCAACACTCTACCACTCCCGGAGGTCGTGTTTTTGACCCCCGCGAACTCCAACCAAAATTTTACACCACGGAGGGGTGCCACATGGCAGCCCATGTCTGGGCCACATGGAACCATACCATTGGTCCATAAACATGCCCCATGTCAACATAGGATAGGTCCACCTCATGTTCCAAATCACCTTCCATGTCAGCCTCTTCCACATCACCACTTGCATGTGTCAATATGGTCACCCTGCCATGTGTCAGTACGGTCTGCACAGTCAACAGTACGGACTGTACAGTCAAAAAAAAAATTGCCTATTTGGAAAAGTGGACAGAACACGATATATCTCACATACGACATCCATTTGAACCCATCCAAGTTGCGTTGGAATCATGAGGACAAGTTTTATGCTCAAGTCCATTTTCAAGCAATTTCGAGCACTTTGATTTTTGAGCATATTTTGACCCCCTAGATCACTCCTCCCCATTGGGAAGATTTTGGACCTCCAAAAGACTACTTTCAGCCAATATGAAGATGAGGGTACAACTCCCTCACCTTTCCAACCTCAATCCATTTGGCCTTGCTTGGATTTGTGCCTTTAAGACCAACTCAAAGGTATTCCACATTCCCTCGTTTTGAAGTTCTCATCCGCCTGTCAAGGATTGTATCCTCATGCAGTTCTGAAATATATTCTGGCAAGAAATCATCTATGGAAGGAATTTGAATATGCTCTCCTTGATCATCAGTCAAAGGAGGCTCATACAATCTCAAATTCTCAACATTAATAACTGCATACATTTCCATATAAGGAGGCAAGTCCAAATGGAAGGCATTGTTACCAATCTTTTTAAGAATATTTAAAGGTCAATATCTAATTGGTTTTGGTTTTTTACCTTCTCCTTTAAGCCTTTCTTTGCTAATGTAAAGCCAAACTTCATCTCTAACTTGGAAACTACGATCAACACGATGCTTGTCATGTCTTGTCTTGTACTTCGATTGGCTCTTTTCCAACTGTTCTTGTACCATTTGATGTACCAACTAAATTTGTTCAATGAACTTTTTTGCTCTATCAATGTCATAATGACCATCAATAGCAATATCATTCCCAAAGACAAAATCTAAAGGAGATTTTGGCAAATAACCAAAACATGCCTCAAATGGAGATGTTTGAGTCGAAGAGTGCTCAGCCCGGTTGTAAGCATGTTGAATGTAGTGTAGGTGCTCATCCCAGAGCTTAGGATGCTTGCTACAATAACCAGAAAGAAGATGCACTATTGTTCTATTCACCACTTATGTTTGACCATCCATTTGTGGATGAAATGTTGTGTTATTTTTCAGCTTGGTGTCCATGAGTGCCCATAAGCTTGACCAAAAGTTCCCAATAAATCTAGAATCTCGATAAAAAATAATGGATTTGGGCAACCCAAAATGTACCTAAACATGCTGAAAGAACAATTGTGTCGTTTGTTCAGTTGTAACCTTCTTCTTACAAGGAATCAAAATACACATTTTACTAAAACGGTCAACCACAACATAAAGATAATCGTGATTCTTTTTAGACATAGGTAGACCTCCTACAAAGTCCATGGAAATTCTTTCCCAAGGACGAGAAGGAAGCGGAAGTGGATTATACAAACCTAAATTTCTATTGTTATGCTTGTTTGTAGCACATAATCCTTTTACATATCTTGAAACACTTTCATTCATTTTAGGCCAATAGCAATACCTTTGCAAGTTAGCAACCATCTTGCTTACACCAAAGTGGCCAGCAATAAGAGAAGAATTAGCTTCCCTTATGATGTTAACTCTTTCACCTTGTGGAATACATAGCTTTCCAAGATGATACAAAAGCTTATCATGCACATGGTAATCCAATTCCTCAACTTGGTTAGAATGACACAAATTTGCATAAACCTCTTTAAAATCAACATCTAAAGAATATTGTTCAACATAGTTCTCATGCATGGTAGAATTATGCTTAAGAATAACTGAAGCACTAACAATCGGCCTAGAAATCATATCAACAACTTTGTTATAAATTTCTTTCTTATACCTTATAACCAAGTGGAATTGTTGTAGAAAACCCATCCATCTGAAGTGCCTTGCTTGTTGTAGCTTTCTTTGTGATTGTAAGTATTGCAATGGTTGATGATCTGTGTGAATGATAGTTTATTTTCCAAAAAAATAATGTTTCAATTTGTTCACACTTTGCACCAATGCATACAACTCCTTATCATAAGTAGGATAGTTAATCACAACACCATTAAAAGTTTCATAATGAAAACAAATGGGCTTAACATGTTGTAACAAGAATTCTCTCATTGCATAATGTCTTGCATCTGTTTGGATCTCAAATGGTTGTCTCAAATTAGGAAGTGAAAGAACTGGAGTTGAACCAATCTTCTCCTTTAATGCATCAAAAGCTTTTTGTTGCTTTCCTCCCCATTGGGAAACTTGTTTGATGCTTGTCACTGCATGTAATGGAGCTGCAATTGAATAGAAGTTAGCAATAAAAAATCTCCAATATTGGGATGCTCCCAAAAAGCTTCTTACCTTTGTCACATTGTTGGGCTTGGGCCAATCCAAAATGACTTTGACCTTGGAAGGATCAATTTTCAGTTCTCCTCCTCCAACAATATGTCCCAAGTAAACAAGTGAGGTCTTTCCAAACTCACATTTAGACATCTTCAAAAACAAATTTTCTTTCTGTAGATTTTATCCTTGTACAATATTCACTACAAACATATTTTCAATAAAAGAACAGAAAAGATACAATGGAAAATACAAACATTACACATAGATTTTTCCCCTGGAAACCCAAACCAAGAAAACCAACATATTCTATATTCATTCATAGTGATACATTTTTTACAATACAATATACATATAGGAGCCAGCGACATCCAAAACCCTAACCCAATGACCTGGATTAGTCAACAACCCTAATTCCTTAACCGGAAATAGAAAACCATCGCCAAAAAAACATGTGTCAAAAAACCACCTAAATATGTGACACTACTACTCTTGCAAACAATATAACACACACCCAACACTTTCTTCAAGACATCCAAAACTTGCTTTACATGCATAACATTCTCTTCACGAGATTTTCTAAATATAAAAATTTCATCCAAGTAGACAATCACACAATCATCAAGAAAAAGCCTTAAAACATCATTCAGACTCTCATGAATGTAGCAGGATAATTACAAAGCCCAAATGGCATTACCATCCACTCAAACAAACCTTTCTTTGTTTTGAAAGTTGTCTTCCATGTGTTTCCTTCAGCAATCCTAATCTGATGATATCCACTTCTCAAATCCAACTTAGTAAAATACTTAGCATCTTTCAATTGATCAAGAAAATCATCAATTCTAGGAAGAGGATAGTGATTTTTTACCATAATCTTGTTCAGGGCTCTAAAATCTACACACATGTGCCATGTAACATCTTTCTTTGGCACTAAAACAATTGGTGACCCACATGGAGATGTGCTTGGCATGATGACCCCTTTGTTAAGCAACTCTTGGATTTGTTTTTTAATTTCATCATTCTCCATGACTGACATCCTGTACATACCAATGTTTGGAAGAGGAAAATCTTATTGCAATTGTATCTCATGTTGGTTACCCCTTTTTGGAGGCAATTCTTTTGGTTCTTGAAACATCCCTATAACACACCCGACCCCTACGTTTTCTTTTAAGGGGTGGGGTATCATAATTTCGCTTTCCTTAACTCTCTCTAGATTCCCCTTTCTTCGATATTGCAGGTTCTTCCAAACCCGCAGGCTCTTTCCTTGCCCCTTTGAAGGATTTTAGCAATAGGTGCTAGCTTTCCAGGCTAGCCCTTTCCTTCATATGACCTCAGGCTGCGACCACAGACCTAACCAAAAAGTTGCTTCGCGACTTCACATCTTCGGGTATTCTACTGTGAGTCACCCGACTCTCCCAACTTCTCGAATTCTGAACTAGAGCCTAGCAAGTGCTAGCTCCTTCCCTTATTCTCCACTAATGTGACCTCCAGCTATGACCTAGGGCCCACTTTCGAGCATTTCGGGACTTTTCACTTCGCGAACTCAAAAGTTAGCTCACCTCCTTCTCCCTGAAGTCCAAACATCAAACTTCACTTATGTCAGATCAACTGTCCACGACCTTCCGCTATCCAACGGTCTAGATTGTATCAAGACTTCGGGTTTCATACTTTAAAGGATTCATCCCTCTCACGATGATTACCAATCATTCATCGAACTTGCGAAGACTGAAGGAGTCGAGGCGTTAACGCATGCACTCCTTCTTCAAATATAACGGTTGTGGCAGACCTTGGATCCTCTCGAACGAATCTCATCCGTTCATCTTCCAAATGAAAGGATATTCCCTTTTGATACTTGAATCTCACTATCCTTCCCGAGCTTTGTCAGTTATGAAGGAATTAAGAGCTTTACGCTCGTTCTCCTTAACTTAACACTTAGAAGGGTCTTCAACACACCCCTTGCACTCCTTCATCAAGTCTATAACTTAAGAGGTTCTCGACCTCTGCCCTCCTCATAGAGACTCCGTGCATACCTGCACTATCTCTCCTGAGCTTCACAGACTCCATTCTCCTGGAGACTCAAGGAAACTAGGAGTGTCGACATGCACCTGTGAAAACCATGGCCAAGGTCGACGAACTCATAGTTTGTGGCTCTAGCTTAAACCACCACAGGGCTCAAGAATTTACGAGTACAAGTCATGTCCGAACCATATAATCTCTTACTTGCCTAATTACACAATCAAGAAGAAATAAAAGGGATACAATATAACCATTAAGAAATCATGCACATCCCTAAAACGTTTCACAATATATCCAATTTCATTACACAGTTACAACTCAATTAAATAGGGTAGGAGGATACTTATCTATTACAAGTTGCAACCAACTAACTGGTTGTGGGTGTGTGCCTTTCCACCCAACCATAGGCTCAGAGGCATTCATTCTTAGCACTCTGGCCACCCATGTGCCAAGCCATGATATCACTAGGGAACTATGCCATCTCTTAGATACCTTCTCTCTATCACAGTATCCCTGTGAGGTTTATCAGATGCTTCCTCGGCATCAAGCTCACGACCCTCTATTCGTTCTCAATTGGAGAGCTCCCCTCCTGCGATATCTCCTCGTCTTTTCCATTTTCTTGTATGTATCTTACCTTCCTTCCTTAAGGAGGTTTCTGACCTATCATGTTCCTTCTATCAAAAGGAAGCTCAGGTCTCTAGGTCTCTGTGGTACTTCGGGTTGACAACCCATGTTTCCATTCATGGGGGTGGTTGATTATTCAACCACTAGTCCTTTCCTTCATTAATTGAGTCTTTCCCCTAGAGATATCATGGCTTGTACTTCAAGGCTTCACCCCCCAATAGTCAGTTATGATCAATTTAACAATAATACATTTACATCGCCCACATGCCTTAGCATGGTAATCCTATTTTATGATTAATTACAAGCTGGGGGAAACATGGTGTTATAATTCCCTCCCCCTTAGAGGAACACTATCCTCGGTGTTCTTTCTCAGAAACACCTGTCATGCCTTTCTCATTTAGCTACATCAGAAGTCCTAACCTTCTTTCTTAGTCAGGTCCTTTTTCAGACCCTTAATCTTCGTCGCCTGCTTTCAGTAATTCTTGGACAACAAGCACATTAATCACAATTTTATGAAAAAAAATCTTACTGTTGTTCAAAATTCAAGAGGAAAATTTCATAATCTAGCACAATACGTATCTGTGCAATTCGTGGGGTTGCATCCACATGACTGTATTGTTATCCAGGCTCACTATTTTTCCATGACATACCCATTTTGTGCATTATCCCAATCAATAGTTTACAAGAACTATCAGAGTTTCCTTTTTCCTTGTGGTCACTCACCCTCCAGGTTGAGGCTTAAGCATCCCCTTCTTTTCTATACAGTTCCTCAGGTGATCCATCTTGCCTTGCCAAGGATTTCTCGCACGGGAAGAATTCCAGATACTTTATCGAGCCTTACAGTCGAGGCGTTCCTCAGACTTTCTCTGTCGAGGCGTCCCTCCGGCTTGTGTTACCTCAACACAACATATTCCAAGCGATCATGACTTACCACGGGGTTCTCATGTCTCAACAGTGGCCTCTTTCAGGATTTTCAACTTGACAGCCTTCATCTGTCCTCCCTGGACAGACCTTTTCTTCTCACCTGTATCACAGGTATATAAAATTCATGAGACATCATCATAAGTTTTAAATTCAAAATTTTCTTGTAAATTTGTCACCCACAGATTTCCAAATTCCACATTTTGTTTTCATATCTGTTCCGCATAGGAACCAGATTCATAATTATGGGATTTTCCTTCCCATGGTGGTTTAGCTTAGAAAGCAATTGGTCTTCCTTATGGGCTTACAATACTACCATACCCAAGACTCTTTCTTCTTGCAATTCAGTCTTCAGTTAAACAAATTGTTAGTTCTCATGCACATTATATTTTCGTCGCATAATTGCAGTGGCTCACAAACAATTTTAGAATTGTGCATACTAACAAACAAATTAATTTTCTCAAAAAGGAAATACCATTCCTTGCAGTTTGGCTCAACAGGAAATCGGTCTTCCTTATGGTCTTACATCACTTCCAAATCCAAGACCCTTTTCTCCCTGCAATTCATTCTTTACACAACCAAACAAACTATTAGTCTCTCATACTTAACAGTTCATCATATCTATATAAACATGAAAAGGGGGTCTCATTCCTTTCCTATGCCTCATTTCAACATATCAAACCTTTCAAATTGTAATTCAACATTTCAAAGGATTTTAACAAAGGTGCCAATATCCATGGTCACATTCATACCCAATGCACTCTTGCATTGATTTCAAGTTTGTCACATTTTATGACAGGTTCTTGGCCGTGGTGTGTTGGAATTTAACCAACCTTTTCATCATATGGATTATTCATTTTCATTCATTCTTATAGTAAGACTATACTTCCTGCTATAGACCGATCACGATCCCAAATCAGTACACATGAAACTTAAAAGTTTTCACATGAATGCACCCAAGCATTATGCCTTCATTAGTAACCAAGGTGCCAACACTTATGGCCAGCCAAATTCATTTTCCTTCAATGCTTACATAATGTAAGTAAAACATTGGAAGGTCCTCCTTCCTTACTGAAAAATCCATTGTCTACCTTCTTATGCGACATGCATTACCTCAATGCATTCTATGCAACGTGCTAAATATGAGCACCTTGATTCCCATAGAACCAGTCCCCGTGACCACAGTCTAACATAGAGTTTCAAACTCTACCTTCCTTCATTGTCCCAAAGGAACTCTGTTTTCTCTTCATGTGACCGAGAGTTGTGACCTCGAATTTATTCTTTTCAGGCGCTACTCTTTCAGCTCTCGTTTTTGGGTGCTATGACCCTAGCTAAACCCCTTTTCTACAATTTGACAGTGAAGACTCGTCTTCCCCCAGATCCAATGACTACGAGGGATTGTGGAACCTCAACTAGCTCGCGGTTTAATTCTCCTTCTGATCTCTGCAATGAATACGGGTCGTATGATCTACGATCGGACCCCGAACTCAAAACAAAACTATATTGAGTTTAATTTACGAGTACAGGTCTTTACATTAACCCACATGCATATACCTTCCCCGCAATAAATATGGGTCATCAATATTATCCCTAGATCGATTCTAAACCACACGATTCCAAATACAACAATCCTAGCATAGAAGTATTTGACCAAGAATCTAAACTAAGAGCAGAGCCTCAATTTGCCAAATTCAACCACAAAACCCAATCACGGTACGAGTTTATGTGGCATTAACGAGTGGGTTCCTTGCAGGTCCACCCACTGATCGTTCACATATTAACGGTTCATAGTGTTTGTGGAACCCCCAATCTGTTCTCTCTTTATCGGAGAGTTCAATCTCCGCAATGAATATGGGTCGTCGATCTTATTGAATGGCTGATGTTTGATCCTGTAACTCCAGTGGATCTTGAAATCGATCTGACGACTAAGATTGGTTTCCTTCCAATGAACGGCTCGTGTTCACTTCCGCTGTCAAGTTCTTGATTAACCTGATTCAATTAGGTTTTTCTCTCGTGATCCTCACGATCTCAATCTATAGTTGATCGAAGGGATTTCTATGATCTCCTAGTAAAGGTTTTTGACCTTTTGAGTCAACCGAGATCATTTGGTTCAGATGCTCCTGCATCATACAACCAGTCTTCACTTCCAGAGGTTCACACCTCCATCATTCGAGTTCTCCTTCCCAAATCATACCCTACCTGGGTATCCATGGAATACAACTGCCCTTTTGAAATTTCATGCATAACAAGAGACAATAAAAATATTTCAGAATGGATTCTCACCCAATCTTTTCATACCTGTTCTTGGCTGCTAGCACCCTCTTTATGATTTTTACCTTATCAATAGTGCTTTAGGGGGATTCTTACAGTCCTTTCAAAAATATTTCGACTGCAACCTTCCCATGGTCATCCACTGCTTGAGGTTGCCCATCATTGGTAATTGCCTTCCTCAACAGTTCCAATTCCTTTTTATACACAACATGCATCATTGGTTGGAATGTCAATTAAAATGCATGTATCATCCATTCAAATCCATAAAACATCTTCAAAATGTCCTAGCATATATTTATGCTCTTCATCACATTATCCTCAAAGGTTTTCATAAATGAAATACATACAGTTCTCAATTGTTTCTACAGTAATACAATCGTCATCACTATGTGTCAAAACATTTACCTTTATTAGTAAATCAGCTTTCTCATTCCAGAGGAAACATAACACATAGAAAGAAAGGAGTTAGGGGCTCTCCCCTTTTTCCCACTCCTTCCACACAACTTGGGGTTTTCAACCTAGCTGAGTTATTTTCAAGGCCTTGCTTCCTTTGCTTGATGTGGCTTCAACCAAGCCTATTTGATTAAACATACTCATTTATCCCTTCTCTTTTCCCAGTTGTACTTGTTCTCACAACTGCTCATCTAAGACCTACAACTCTGTAAGCAATTTAGAGTTATTAGGGTGGACGAGTGTTCCTATTTTTTTCCTCTTCTTGGCTTTTGAAATTTATTCTAGGTTGGGATCTCCCTGCTCTTTTCCTTGAGCATCCTTGGTTAGGCCTCACTCTAACCTTTTTGGATACAATAGCATACTTTAATAGCAATCTTTTTGTTCATAGTGGGTCATGAAACTATGCATCATGCACATTATCATTCGGTTCTCAGAGTGGTTAACATTCATTTGTTAGTCTTCCTCTTACACGTTTTATTCTAAAATGTAATCCAGGATTCTTATACAGACAGGCTTTGCAACCCATTGCCTAACCTTCCACTATTATTAGGGTTGTGACTTTGTTCTTCTGATAGAGTCCTTACACAGTTTCCTCACAGGGAACTTCTTCAGCATGCAACTTCCTCATTGCATATCCATCACTATATATGATAGCCTCAACCTTGAATTAGCTTCAACTTGTTAATAAGCATTCTTTAAGGAACATAGACATGCATTCCAGATTATGTAGCCACACATATTCTAGTTTTTGTTAACTTGCATCCATGATGTACTTAGCCATATTCATAATCCTAAGCCTATATCTAGATGTCATAGGTATGTTTCACAGCCCACATACATATTTACTTTTAATATCAATCAACTTAGGATTGTTCACAATCCTTCTCATGTGATCCTCCAAGGCATAATCATTTGCCTCTTATCATGAAAACATAGCATCTTTGCTCATTTACTCTTTCATTTATTTATATTAGTATTTCTTGAGGAAGTGTATTACATTCTCCTCAAGCTATCATTCGAAATATAACTTTCATGACTCTTCAGAATGGAGTCAACCATGCATCCATGGTATTCATTCAATCTTGGCAAGCGCAATGCTTGCCTCACATTTCACTCATCTAGGCAGTCACCTCGTGCCTTTAGTATACCTATACTCTTACAACATACATGTGCATCACTTGTATATTTAATATCATTCATACCTAACTGGTATTAAAATCAGGCTTCATATCAAGAAGCTTTACAATGCATTAAATCCATGGACTCAAGCATATACACACACAACCCAAACATTCATCATGCAAACTCATTTCTTGCACCTTTTTCCATGTCATTCACACGCATGGACACATCAGACTTCTAGATCCTTCTCCCAAGGATCTTCCAATTCATCCTTATGATAGGCCTTATAGGAACACTTAACACTAAGTTTCCCTCTCAGTTGAGAGCTTACAATCATTCGCACGACATCCACATGGATGTTGAAGTGGACATAGTCATAACTATGTTCCCTTTTTATACGATAACAACTAGCAAGAAAAACTTATTGCCTCAACTTCTATAGGACTTACCCATATCACCTTTCCCCTGGTCATGAGGATTTATATACTCCGAGCTTAATATAAAGCAGTAATTATACTGCCAAGGATCCTACCTGATCATATCATATTCATTTAAGCCCACACAGGTATTAACCATTATATAATCAGCCATCATCAGTGTCTGAGGTTCCAACTGCCCATGCTTAGAGGTAGTGTTACGAACACCATGTCATCCATCCTTCGGGCTTCAACTACCCTTGACATAACCCTGACACCTTCATCTATCCACATTCAATTCTTATTATTAATGTTAATTAGCATATCCCTACTCCGATAAGAGTAGTCATCACTTTGACAAAGGGTTAAATAAATTCTTCTGCTGAAATTCAACAAGAATTCCCAAAATCACAGGTTCAATCTGCATTCCTTCTCCTCAAGGAGTAAATGTAGATAACAATACCTCTTTATGTGACTCGTGCATGAGCCCAAGTAGGCCAAGTGTTGTAACCATGCTCTAATACCAATTTGTAACACACCCGACCCCTAAGTGCTCTTTTAAAGGGTGGGCTATCATAATTTCTCTTTCCTTAACTCTCTCTAGGTTCCCCTTTCTTCAATATTGCAGGTTCTTCCAAACCCGCAGGCTCTTTCCTTGCCCCTTTGAAGGATTTGAGCAGCAGACGCTAGATTTCCAAGCTAGCCCTTTCCTTCATATGACCTCAGGCTGCAACCATAGGCCTAACCAAAAAGGTGCTTCGTGACTTCGCGTCTTCGGATATTCTATTGTGAGTCACCCGACTCTCCCGACTTCCTGAATTCCAAACTAGAGCCTAGTGAGTGCTAGATCCTTCCCTTATTCTCCACTGATGTGACCTCCAGCTATGACCTAGGGCCCACTTTCGAGCATTTCGAGACTTATCTAGTGATCCTTCATCAAGTCTAGAAATTAAGAGGTTCTCAACCTCTTCCCACCTCATAAAGACTCTATGCATACCTACACTATCTCTCCTGATCTTCACAGACTCCATCCTCCCAGAGACTCAGGGCAACTGGGAGTGTCTACGTGCACCCATGAAAACCATGTCCAAGGTCGACGAACTCACAGTTCGTGGCTCAAGCTTAAGCCACCACAGGGCTCAAGCATTTAGGAGTACAAGTCATGTCTGAACCATATAATTTCTTACTTGCCTAATTACACAATCAAGCAGAAATAAAAGGGATACAATATAACCATTAATCAATCATGCACATCCCTAAAAACAGTCATAGTATATCCAATTTCATTACGCAGTTACAAATCAATTACACATGGTAGGAGGATACTTATCTATTACAAGTTGCAACCAACTAACTGACTGTGGGTGTGTGCCTTTCCACCCAACTATAGGCTTAGAGGTATTCATTCTTAGCACTCTGGCCACCCCCATTCCAAGCCATGATATCACTAGGGAACTATGCCATCTCTCATAGACCTTCTCTCTGTCATAGTATCCCTGCAAGGTTTATCAGATGCTTCCTCAACATCAAGCTCGCGGCCCTCTGTTTGTTCTCAGCTAGAGAGCTCCCCTTCCACGATCTCTCCTCTTATTTTCCATTTTCCTATAGGTATCTTACCTTCCTTCCTTAGGAAGGTTTCCGACCTATCCTATTCCTTATGTTAGAAGGAAGCTCGAGTCTGCGGGTCTCTGTGGTACTTCGGGCTGACAACCCATGTTTCCATTCATGGGGGTGGTTGATTATTCAACCACCAATCCTTTCCTTCATTAAATGATTCTTTCCTTTAGAGATATCATGGCTCATACTTCAAGGCTTCGCCCCCCAACAATCAGTTATGGGAAATTTAACAATAATACATTTACATCGTCCACATGCCTTAGCATGGTAATCCTATTTTATGATTAATTACAAGCTGGGGGAAATAGGGTGTTACAATCCCATCATATTGGTTAATGGCCTCATATAAATCAGATTTCAACTTTGCATCACAACCTTGGAAATCTTCTTTTCAACATTGTCTTTGGGTTTGATCATCAAGAGGAAAAAATTCTTACTAGCATTGACTAATATCTTCATCTGTCCAACATTTACAAGTGACAAATTCAACTTCTTTATATGTACTCTAACAATGTACTAAACTCCATTTTTAAACAAATGATACTTGTTCTCATGACGATGAAATATGGCTCTCCTATCATATAAATATGGGCTTCCCAACACAATACCACAAATATCCAATGGAATAACATCAAGCTCTACCTCATCTATAAAATTTGCAGTGCTGGCAAATCTAAGTGTACACCTTCTTGTCACATGCAATTTGTCATTGTCACATATCCATCCTAAAGGGTATGGTTTAGGATGTGGAGTAGTTTCCAATTTTAATTTCTTGACAGTGACTTCATATATGAGGTTTGCTTGAGATCTAGTATCAAAATGAATATCTATCTTGGTATGCTTGGAGATAACCCTTATGTGGAAAATATCGATTCTTTCTTTTTCATGTTGAGTTTCATTGAAGCTACTACTACTTGAAGAAATAGTACTTGCAATACAATCCTTACCTTGATAACCCATGGCTGTAATTTTTGTTTCATCTCTCGAATCAGAACCTAAATCGTGTTGTGTAGTTGCATCAGTCTTTGGTTTTCCTTTGTTGTTGAACTTTTTGGGTTTCTTTTCATGATGAAGTTTCCAACAATGTTCTTCATCACGGCCATCTTTTGAACAAAGTTTACATGTGAGTTTTCCCCCTCTTCCCTGACTGAAGCATTCTTTCTTCCATTTCCCTTGAACTTATTCTTTCCTTTGTCTGTATGAACAAAGGCTTCTTACTACCCTCTTGAGTTTTATTCCTCCCTCTTGCTTCCAAATGATTTTCCTGTACACAAACTTCATCTAGACTTGTAGGGTTAAACATAAGTATTGTGTGCCTCAAGTAGCTGTGAAATCCTCCAATGTATTTGAGTAAAGTTTCTTGAGAAGATAAATCTATGCCCAAAATCAAATCTCTTCTTCTAAATTCTTGAGTGTAGCTTTGCACACTTTTCCCTTTAACTTGTCTAAAGTTTTTCCAATCCATAATAGATTTCTGCATGTATGCTAATGGATAAAATTGTCTTTTAAGTGCAACAATAAAATCATTCCAACAGGACAAAACTTTACCATGTTTCTTCATGTCCTCTTGAGTTTTGGCTTCCCACCAAATAAGTGTTTCACTTTCCAATCTAAGAGAAGCAAGCCGAATCTTAGTTTCATCATATTTGATTCTTTGTATTCTACAATACACTTCAACCTGACAAATCTAGTTATCCAATTTCTCGGCATTTACCTATCCATTGTACATAGGCAATTCAAACTTAATATCAAGCTTAAGAAAAGGAGTTTGTAGAGGAATTTTACCATGTTCTTTTGGATAATTTGAAGGTGGTTGTGAAATGGTAGAAGAGGTGGAAGATGGAGGTGAAGGAGGTGGATTATCCCATTCCCTCCATTTCCTTTTGGATTTTTATCACCACTATATTCATTTCCCTTTGGAGGGTTTGAGATTTCACCTTGCAACCTTTCATTTCTTTCCTCAAATAAAACTTTCACCATTTATGTCATATCATAGAAATATTTTATGAAAGTTTCATCCTCTGAAGTAAGAGTTTCATGAATCTCCTCATGAGCCATACTTGGTGAATATCTCCTTGAAGCTTGAGGTGATTATGTAGTTCTTCCTCTTGAAAGTTGAGAACTTGGATCTACAAGTTGACCTTCTCCTCTTGTGACCTTCAACCTTGTAAGCATCAGAAAAAAAACACTTGCAAACAATCAAACCTTCAAAAACCTATGCTCTGATACCAACTTGATCTGAAAATGAAAAGGCCTGAGTCTCTTTAAAATTCCAAGTGTAAACTGTATGTGCTTAGGTAATAGGATAAAGTTACAAACACGTAAAAATTAATGAGTTTTTTTACTTAATCATGAGTAGTATAAACATACATAAAAACCATCAAAGTAAACACATTAACACAACAAAATGATAAAGGATTTCACCCCTCTCTTCGACTACATCTCCTGGTCCAGCTTTCAATGGATCATTTTAATTAATGATCAAAGTGTCAAAAACAGTGTTTTACAATGCTCAAAATGCAAAATAGATGGCTTCAATGGCTCAAGAATGTCCAAAAACCCCTAGTTGGGTTCTTCTTGCACCTGGTTTGGCCAAAAACTGAGTTGGAATCACTTCCTAAAAGTTTCTCTCAATTCTTTATTGTCTCTACTCGCCAAAAAGCACTTGTGTGTGACTAACCTAGATCACGGGTGTTTCTCGTGCCAAAAACTCAACACCGTGTCCATTCTGAAAATACTGGAAAATGTTTGAATGATTAGCGTGCCAAGCACCTTAACCGTCGAAGGTGTCAGTCGCATGGGCTCCATGTGGCCACGTCCTAGTGCCAAGTTCAGATCCGTTGGAAACTATTGGAATAATCCACGTACTTGTGGTCATATGGTAAGGTAAGTGTAATCGCGGGTTAACCATTTGAACCC
>JZKD02S2308100.1:0-10149 GCA_000966675.3 Picea glauca | reverse complement strand
GAACAAATGGACCCCATGGTTTGGTGAAGTTATTTAAGGTTGTCCTCACCATAGAATCTGGGTCCATTACCTCTCCAATGACTACAAGCTCGTCTCTGATCTAGGTGTATTAGCTAAGGTATGAAGTAACTGACTCATCTTGTAGCATACGAATGCCCCTGAGTTGATCATACAGAACCATATTTCAGTTATGGTTAGAGCTCTCATAAAGCTTGCATAGATATGCCCACATCTCAAATGCATAGGCTTTCCCAGTCAAGTGGGTAATGATGTGATCTCGCACTGTATCACATATCATCCTCTTTGCCTTTTTGTTCCTCTTCTTGAACTTTGATAACAAGGTGGGAGCAGTAGCAGGAGGAATGGGAACAGATGCTTGAACTATATCCCATAGTTTGAGGTACTCTAAGACAAAGACGTTCATGGCTTTCCAAGGCAACCAATTCCTAGCTCCAGCTAGCCTAACCTCCACATGCATCTGAGATGATGACATCACTGTCGAATGAACTCAAACCGATGCTACTGCAAAGGAATGTTGCCTCACTTCTGTCAACACATATTTGAAAAGAGGCAAATGAACACCAACCTCACTCCTGGCAATATAGGTGTGAAAAGAGGTCATGAAAAATCAGCCTCACTCCTACCACGTAGGTGTGAAAAGAGACTGACGAAATGTTCACAAACTGCTCTACAACTCTCCACAAAAATTCTTCCAACAAGATGACACTAAACTCAGTCAATGGTTGTCCACAAAATCTTCCCAAAAGATGTCTAAAACAGTCCACCAATATGTTGTGCAAAATTCAGCAAAAATCAACCACCAAGATCTGATACCATGAATATTTTCGAGGACCTAACAAGTTGCCAACTAGGTCTGTCTTTGACCTCAATTTGGCTCTAAGTTTCAACTGTCAAAAGAGGGTTTGTTGTTGCTTTATAACAACAAATTGTTCAATAATTTCTTTGTTGTTTTATTATGGTTACATAGGCCATTAATGTGCTCTATCATATAGTTTTTGTCACAAGATGTTAGCACATGCATACCATAAGCTATGTAACACACCTAGAGATCTTTTAGAGTTGAAATAATGTTGCTCTAAACACTAGCATACATGAAAATGAACACATGTATTTTTGGTCAACATGACCCTGGATAAAACCCACCTGGGGAAAACAAGTTTGGAATCTGAGTGTATAAATGTGGAGAAAAGAAGGTGGAATACAACAAGTACAATAAACAAATGAACCTGATACAATAATGGCTTGAACCAAGCTGAAACACAAGCCCAAATGGTAGAGATGCGCCCTAGGACGGTGTGCCCTCCTCACAAGTTGTCAAAACCATTGAACTGGAGCACCCTACCTCCTGTAAGATCTAATGGAGAAACCCTCATAGACAACTTTGATCTCTAGTTGTATCTCTCCACTGAAATTGTCCTCACTGCGATATGAGCTCTGCAAGTCCTCCTTGCTAGTTGTGTGCCCTCCTCCTCAAGTGTGCTCTCCTTCTAGCAAGTACACTCTCAACAAATAAATGAAGGACTAAGCCTCTTGGCTACCTCCATGAATGAGGGTGCCCAATATTTCTTCACTCAATGCCTCCAACCTCATCTTCATTCTCATCTCCCAACTCTCTTGGTGAACATAACAAGGAATAATGAGCCTCTCCTTTGTCATTGTGCCCTCCTTAAGGAAGCATAAGGAAACCTAAAGTATGAGTGGATGAGATCATCTCATCTCATCCCTAATCAATGGTTGAGATCAAATCAAAAGAATCTCAACTCAAAACCCACTTTACTTAAGTTTCCATAGTTTCACTTTATGTCCCTCAATTCACCCACAAAGTGAATTAATAGTCATTTTAGGCTTAAATGACCAAATTTCACATTTGACTTAAATCTCCTATGTCAAAGTGAAATTAGACATAAATTAAATGGTACATGGTACAAAGTATTTCCCTCTTGTGTTTAGAGGCTCAAAAACACAAGGGGACCACTTTCCAAGGTACCCAAATCTCAACAGTGAGTAACACCTTCCTCGGTAAGAGGGAGTGTTAAAAATAATTTAAAAGTACCTAGGCAAGTGTTTCTCATCACCTAGACACCTAGGGGTGGGAAAATGTCTAATGTGGACCCTAGTCATTTAATTCATGAGATATGAATTAAAGGTGACTTTATGACTTAGGGAAAGTGGGTGAGTGAAGTGAGTTAATCTCCACCATTCATCTTGTCTAATATAAACCCTTGGATCCGATGACCCTTCAACTTCCTTCAATGAGTCGGTTAGGGTAAGAAGACGCCCTCCATTTCATTTCTTCATGAGCATTTGGAGAACGTTGAGAAGAGAGAGAAGTCAAGCAGAAGAAGAGAGAAAACGTTGTTGGTAAGGGAACGAACACCAAGGCAAATTACAGCATGCAGATCGAGGAGAAGGTACGATAGAATCTGGGTTGTACTATATAGATTTCATGAGGCCGTACTACTACTTTATGGCACAATTTTCGAGGAGGAACAACATTAATTATTAAGTGTTGGCATGCATTTTGAGGTAGCCTCTCTGTACTTTTTGTATCAGAACTAAAGATGATAGTTTTGGCATGAATTCCAAGGATTCTGTACGTCCAGTTGCACAAAAATCGAGGAACATGCTTGTAGCTTTTGTTCAGGAAATTCTTGCACAAATTTCAAGAAGCAATGCTCATATTTCGAGGAAGGGTTGATGGTTGTGTTGTGAGATAAGTTGGAATTTATTTTTCTGAAGATGGTTGCTATAAAATTTTCTCGGAGCTCTGAAAATAATAAAAAGCCCCTCTCTCATTGGTTTTCCTCTTGTGGGTTTTTCTAGGGTCAATGTTAGACTAAAAATCTCTATGTCTTTAATTTATGGGTTAGTGTGTTGCTGATAGAATTATTTATTTGTGCATTTAATGTTGTTTAGAATCCTCGTGTTTCATTTATAAGAATTGTTTATATGCTTAGAAATTGTTGTTGTTATATAACTGGGTTGTTGGGCATTAAAATATGATTAGTCTTAGTGAGACTTGAAACTGGGTGGGGTCTGAAAATTTTACAGAAATACAACTACATTGTACCTGCCACCCCTTTCTCTTTAATTATTTTAACCAATTCTCTTTTATTTAATAATATTTTAATTCAACTGACTAATTTTTCTTCTTGAAAATGATATTATTACTATTATTATTATTTCATATTTTTGTGAAGAACTAATTCTAATGGCCACAATTTACTTAATAACTAAATTTAACTCACACAATTTACTTAATTTCATCATTAAATTTAATTTTCTTTCTTATTCAAAAATTGCAATTTAATAACTAATTTTAACTCACATAATTCAATTAATTTCATCTTCAAAATCACTTTTCTTTATTATTACAAAATTTAAATTTAAATTTGGATCATGATCCATGGAGGAAGAATTGAAACATCCTTTGTATGAGGTCTTGGTATTTCATCTAATAATCAAGCATAAGCCTATGACTTATTGCAAGGCTTAAGGATAGCCAACGATTCGTGTATCCAGTGATTGCTAGTGGCAGAAGATTCAAAGGATATTGTCAGCAAGATGGTTTTGAATGCTACCTTAGTTGATAATTTATTAGCATTAGTGTTAGCTCGAGCAAAACAAGAAGCACTTAAATTCATCGACATCAAATTCTTTCATATGCTTCGGGGAATAATCATTTTGCATATGACTTTGCTAATCAAGCCACATCCCTAAAAGAGGGGGTCATCAATTTCGATGGTAATGCTTTCAATCAATCCATTCCTTAATTATTTTATTATGAGGATCAAGGCATGTAGAAGACATTTAAGGCTTCACATTACTCATAGCAAGGTAGCACAATGGTATAGTAGGGTGATTAATGAGAAGAGACATAATATACCTCTTCACATGGTTAGGCTCTTGGCGCCACACAAATTTGAACCCATGGAAGGATTTTTTTCTCATCAAGGTGGGATTATGGCTCTTATGTATGGAATTCAAAAGTGGAGACCCTGTTTTTCAGGGACACGTGACATTTTGATGAGTTTTGTTTGCTTGATTAGGGTGGTATATATGTTTTTAGTCTCTTTTAGGATTGCATATAATCCCCCTCCTCTGCCTTCTTCTAGTCTAGGGAGGTTTCCATTCATCTGCATTTACTCAAGCATCAACTCTTGGAGCTTTGTTTATGTCCTTGTCTCTCCTCTCGAGGATTTTTGTTTCTTCTCTTTGAATTCTCCTCGTTTTTTAGAAGGGCTCTTTTGTTGGGTGGCAACATAGACATTATAGTGCACATAATTAGCCAATTTTGGGTCTCCCAAGGTTGGAAGGTTTTGACCCTTTTTAGCTCAGGGGAAATTGCATTCATTTGAATAATTTCAAGCTCTATATTTGGAAGCTATGTTTGTATTCGTGTTTCTCCTTCAAGTGGAAGTTTTTTTTTGTTTGAGTTATGTTTGAACTTATTTAGGTCCTTTCTAATGGGTGGATAGATAGACAATTTTGAGCCCAAACTGGATCTCTTATGGGACCCTAGGGGTTTGAAAGTGAAGCAAAGCATCTGGACAAAGGGTAGCATAGAGAATTTACAAGTGATTTGTAGACCTAATTGTAACATAATTTTGATATATTATCGAGAGTTGCAAGGGATCAAATGTGTTCTAAGAAATCATGAGGAGTCCATTTAGGGTAACATAACTTCAATCTTTACATCTACAACCAAAATGTAAGAGAATGAACATTACATCATCATTAAAATAACAACAATCATGGGCACACTTGTTCAACATAAGCATTAGAAAGTTGTTATGGAGGTAGAATGCAATATGCTTAGGAACATTCTTATAAATTTGATTAAGGGCGATCAATCTAGGACTTCAATTCGAGTACAATCAATGAATTCCAACTGTGAAGGGATGAAAAGGGACAAGAGACCATGCATCAACTAGCTAAAGGCATGGAAATCATAAAATCGAACTCGGACCCAATGAATGCAAGAACATGATTTCTATTAAAGTATATATTTTATAAAGTCTTTAGGATCTTAGATTTATTTTGTAAAATCTATACCAAAATAAAATATTAGAAAATTTTGGTTGATACACTTTGTTATAGATTGATAGACAATGTTTTTTTTGTATAAAAACTTTGAAATATAACATTGATATGAATTCTATGCCATCTTTCTTGCAGTTTTTATTATTCCATGCCAAAGGCGTAGAGGGACTATAGCGATCGATAATTCATTGACTTCATATTAATATGTCCTTTGATTATAATTTTTTGCATAATCTCTATTGTTTGAACTAGAGAACTAAAAACTTTATTTTTAATATAATAAAAAAAACCTTATATGTCATCATCTCATTGGAGAATAGATTCAACGTCTTATTGTCAGCTTCGTTATTCCCAATGTTTTAAATGTTTAGATATCCAAAGTTTTGAGCATCAACGCTCTTTTTAATTTTTTTGTTTTTTACTGAAATGTTTACATACCGAAAGTTTTGAGCACTGGCACTCTTTTTGAGGTACTTGAATAGGCGTGACAACTTGAATGTTTACATAACGCGAGGCCCTTAAACATCCCTGACAACCTTAAATGTTTACTTAAATAAGCATGTCAGAGTACATTTTTCCTCCAATTTTTGCATACAATCTTGCAGTGAATTCGAGCAATATTGTTGTCCACTGCCACTCGCATAGTCATCATATGTTTCATATTTCTTCTATGCTCGGGATGGAATTTAGTCATCATTGAAGATACATATATTCTTTACTAGTTCATTGGTTGCTTCTTGTTCACTAGTTCGTTGGTTGTTGCTTGTTATTGTTTGGTTCAACTTTGCAAGTTTGAAGTGTTGCACCTGCAGTTGGACATGTTGGTGCTTTCTCATTGGTTTGTTTCTTGTTGCTTGATTTTGTTTGCTTCAACTTTGCAAGGTTGGAGTCCTACTCCCATAGTTGGAGTTGTTTTTTCACTTTGCAGGGTTCAAGTCCTGCACCCGCAATTGGACCTGTGATTTTGTCGTTCATCATTGATGAGTAAGTTTCAATACCATAATTTCATTCACATTCGTTGTTTATTGTTTACTATTTACAGTTTGCAAGTAAGAATGTTTAAGTATTTGTTCATCATTCTTATCCTGTAGACTTTCCATAGAGGTTGTCATATCTTTTTCTCCTACTCTTAAATTTTCCCCCATTTTTTTCCCCAAACTCTGCACCATGTGCATGCCAATGTCATTTGCACAACTTCAGTTGTCATTTTTTCTAGCATTACAAATCTCGGTCCTTTGTCGTATGTGATGAAGTGGAAATATAATGCCTCAATTGAATAAGGAAATTATTTAGCCTTCGCACCTTGCCCTCGATGATATTCCCACCTTTCCCAGGAATGAGTACCTACATATCCCATACGGGAATCGAACCCATGTCTTTCACATGAAAAGATGATGTCAATCTTGTTTCCTTTGCAAAATGTTCTTGCAATCTTGTTTCCTTTGCAAAATGTTCTTGTAGAAGAAAACTACATGTAGGTGTAGAAGGGATAAGTATGATACAACGGTAACCAAGATGCAACAAAATTGCACACCATTTCCAGGCATTATCCATCTTTATCGGTGACATATTTCAATAAGTTATAAAGAAAAAAGTTCCAGGATCTGGAATGCAAATCCTGGGTAATTCCAAGACACGTTATTGCACTTTGCAGGGTTGAAATCCTGCACTCGCAATTGGACTTGCGATTATGTCGTTCATCATTGACGAGTAAGTTTCAATACCATAGTTTCATTTGTATTTGTTCTTTACTGTTTACTATTTACCGTTTGCAAGTAAGAATGTTTAGGTATTTATTCATCATTCCTATCCTGCAGACTTTCCATACAGGTTGGCATATATTTCCCTCTTGCTCTTAATTTTTTCTCCAATTTTTTCTCCAAACTCTCAACCATATGTATGTCAATGTTGTGTGCACAACTCTAGCTATCATTTTTTACATCATTAAAAATATCGATCCTTTGCCTTATGTGAAAAAGTGGAAATCTAACGCCTCGATTGAATAAGGAAATTATTTAGCCTTTCCACCATGCCCTCAATGATATTCCCACCTTGCTCGAGAATGAGTACCTACATGCCTTTGCAAAATATTCTTGTAGAATAAAATTGCAGGTAGGTGTAGAAGGGCTAAGTATGATGCAAAGGAAACCAAGCTGCAACAAAATTGCACACCATTGTCCGGAATTATCCATATTTATTGGTGACATATTTCAGTAAATTATAAAGAGAAAGTTCCAGGCCCTAACAATTCCAGGACGGTGTCTACATTGTATAGGAACAAGAAAAGGAAAAAACAAACTAGGACCTTGGAAAGTGATGGCATTAACTACCTCATGAGAAAAGACCCAATAACATGTACTCATTACTATAGACATAGAGTAAATTCTTTGAGGCAATTGATATGTCATGCATATACAGGAAAAGATGCATATAATGCATGTGGAACAACAGTCCACTCTACATTTTTTATGCCTTTTAACAAGTCGCATTTTCTTCCACTCAGCAAAGAAATATTAGATAGCTTGTCAAATCTTTATGACGAACTACAACTTGTGTTCATAGATGAGACATCATTGATTGGAAGTTGTTTCTTATATTCCATTGACAATCGACCGAGAAAAATAAAACATGTTCAAACCAAATAATTTGGAAAACTTGATATGGTATTATGTGGGGATCTTTACCAGGCACAACCCATACAAGATTCTCTCATATTTGATCAACCTATGGTCAACATGAAAACAATGACACGTGACTTTTGGAAAAACAACATAAAGTGCTTTGAATTACATACTACAATGCTCCAGACAAATGAAAAATTTATTGCAATTCTAAATAGAATTTAGACAAGCAACCAATCATGTGATGACTTAATATATATCAATTCAATTTCCATGCAACTTGCCCCAACCGACCCAACCTTCCCTTACCTATTCTACAAGAATAAGGATGTTGCAGAGCATAACAAGTATATGCTATCACTCATGTCTGACAATGATATCATCATCAATTCAATTGATCTTGAAGAAGAAACCATGGAAATGTACCATGTTATCAACATACAACAACTTTCCCTTTGCAACTTGTCCTGAAATTAGATATGCTAGTTGAAATATATGCTTGCAACTATTATTCACAGGATGGCCTAGTGAATGGTGCAGATGGAATACTCAAATCTTATACCAAAACAAAAAAAACTTGATGTCCTCTGTACTAAGTTCCATGACCCTCAGATTGGCCACCGACAAGCCAACAAGTTAGCTTATGTATATAATTCAAACACTTTGTGTGAATGGACACCTATATTGCGAATATAAAAACCAATATCAACATCGGCAAAGACAGGTCAACTGAAGATTCAAAAACAGTTTACAATTCAACATGCAGGTGCACGTACAATCCACATATCACAAGGGTTAACACTCGATAGTGTTTCCTTTGACCTTGCTAGAATATGAATACATGGATTTGTATACACAACTCTGTCCCATGTCAAAAACATAGATTCCTTGTATTTGTTAAGTGCTCTTACAAAAGATAAGTTCAAAGTCAAACATAACGTCGATATTGAGATGCAACGCCTTCGGACTAGTGCAAAATGGCATCTGCAATATGATTACCAATCCATACAAACAAACTCATATGTATCAATTCTCTCACTTAACATGCGCATCTTAAATGCACATATGAATGATATACTCAATGACTATGACACAATGCAATATGATATTATGTGCTTGCAAAAAGCATACATGACATTATGCATGCAAAATAAGCAATGTTCAAATCACACTTGCATATAAAGTTACATTATGCATGGAGTGATAATATTAGTGAAAAAACATATAACAATTTTGGATCATATGCATTTCGAAGAAAAAAATGTTGAGATGGTGCTAGCAAGGGTACTTTTCCGTGGATTTCAATTTGCAATATTCAATCTCTATGTTGCTCTGCGTGCAACATTGCCAACATAATAAATGTTTTTTCAAATTCATTACACCATTTACATATGAACGAAACCATTATCATTCTAGGAGAGTTCAATGTTGACATGCTATAAAATAGTGCCATAACAAAAGAATTGGACAACTACATGTGAAATTACAATCTCCGCTTTCTTTTGGATAAGATAAAGCATGTACGAAATGCACTTATTGACCATGTATGGTCAAATGTGCTCATTTCACAATACACCCTCTTTATCTTAGACACATATTGGTTTGACCATTATACAATTTGCCTTGTACTTGAATTATGAAATATAAATCAAACATATTACAAAATCATATATCCATGTCTCAAAGCATATATGGATACTTTGTTGCACAAAACCAAATCATTCGGCTAGGATCATCCAACTTCTTAATATTTTCTGGCTTGCAATATATTTTGGCCAAGAAAAATTCTATATAACCACAACCATGGATCAAGAAAAACAAAGGTGCATGCTTCTAACTCTATATTTTATTCTATTCCTTTGATTCTCATTTACTGTATGCACATATTACTTGTTTTCTCTTGCATACCAACTTACATTCATGTTCATTGTATTTTGTGCATTCCCACATTGAAACAAACATAATAGTTGGAAAAGACGAAGGACTCTTAACCACAAATGTAGAAGACATACAAAGGTGCATGCTTATACTCTTATTTCATATTCCATTGTTTTGTATTTCATTTATTGTCTGTATATTTATTCTACTACTTTGAACCTAATTTATTATATGTAGATACTACATATCTTCCTACATAATAACTTATCTTCATGTCAACTGTATTTTATGTACTGCTACATTTAAATAAATAGAATTGTATTTAATTTTTTACATGTCTTTCTACATACCAACTTACCTTCATGTCCATTGTATTTTCTGCATTGCTACGTTGAAAGAAACAGACTAATTGGACAAGAGGATGAAATCTTATATGCCACAGCAAAGGAAGTTGAAGTACAATCTTTGAAAAGGTATACCAATAGTGATAGTAAACCAAACACACAAAACAAGTATGTGGATAAAATATTGGACTAGAAAATGATGATTTGGCAACAATGGGCCTTTGTTGAGACTTCCCACTTTC
>JZKD02S2308078.1:0-33384 GCA_000966675.3 Picea glauca | reverse complement strand
CAAATCCCGATCATTGTATTTCCTGTTGTGGAAACACGAACTCCATTTTGGAGGGAAAGGTCACAGGCACATGTAGAGGCTGTGACAGGGCAAGAAGGACCTGTGGATTGTAGTGATCAGCGATTCCAGCGGGAATCGAAAGAGTCAATCCGACTCATGAATTTTGACAGAACGATCCTGTGAGCGGATGTAGAGTGCATCAATTTCCATCTTCACCAAGTGGTATCAGAGCGAGAAATTTGTTTGTATATTTCAAGCAGAGGGAGAAGGAAAAAGAAGACAGGGTTGTTGAAGACTTTGTGATGATTGTTCGCGGGTAGGCGACAATCGAGAAGACAGTCAACAGGATTGTAGGAAGAGGCTGAAGCACTAAGGTTTGCAGGAGTGAGCAGAAAATTTTCCAAGAGGGAAGACAAAGATAGAAACATGGCTACTGAAGGCCATAGGTCTGCTGGAAGGAAAATATCAGAGCTGATGAGCATAGCCAAAAGGGGGAAAGAAATTGTCGACATCAAGGCAAGAATGGAAGATCTTGAACTGTGGATGCAGCAGAATACCAGGTCAAGATGGGTATATGAATGGCCCATGAGGAAGCCAAAGGTAAATTGGCCAGTCACAGAGTTGATGGCTAAAAGACAGTATAGGCTGTTAAGAAGATGGTTGAGGCATGTTGAAAACCTCAACAAACCAGAAGAAGAAGGGGTTCAAATATGTGAACCAGAGATTGGGAAAAACCTCAGTAGTAAGGAAGAATTGGGATCAATTGAAGATCTCATGGACTTCCAGGAGGGAAGCCCTGAAATTACCAATTTCTAGGAGGGCAAGGAGTTGAGATTTCTGTGGGATCTCACAGACTGCTAGGAGGGCAGTGGAAGCATCTCAAATTGTCAGGTGGGTAGAGATGAGAATGCAAGACTATATGAAAGTCTCATGGACTCGGAGGTGAGTTCAATTCAGCAAGGGGTGCTGATGAAGATGGGATCAGTTGATCTCATAGTCTGCCAGGGAAGCAGTAGGGAAATCCCATATTTCTAGGTGGGAAGGGATGAGCAAGTGAGTTGGAATCAACCAGAGGAGCTGACAGAATAGATAAATTCAGAGATGGATTTGGATCAGCAGGTGCAGCTAACAAAAGAGGAGTATCTGAGGAATCTTTTGATGGTTGGAGGAATTGGAATATTCCTACCACTTAGCCCAGAGGAGGCAGAAATTTTTGTTGCGGATGCAACAATAGCAGAAGGACAGCCAGCTAAGACTGTCAAAGGAAAATTAGAGCAGATATCTGAAGCTACGCAAGAAGAAAAAGAGAATGAGCATTTTGAGGAATGGCTCAATGCTTTCAGCTAGGAAGCTGAAAAGAAGGAAGCTGCAGCACTGAAGCTTACAACAGAAGATAAAGTTCTCACTCCATGGGAGATGGAGTTGGAGATGTTGCAGGATTGGCTGAACAATCTAGAGCCAACAGGAGAACTGGCAGAAGTTGAGCTATCAGAGAAGGTGACTGAACAACAAGTCAGTCAAGAAGAGACTGCAGAGATGGGCTTTGTAGCAGGGTGGAAAGTTAAGTCCACAGAGGAATATGAAGAGAATGGTATGGGAGATCATTATGATATACCCAATTGCAAAAAAAAATTGTAGCTGGGGAGACTGCAAAAAAAGAACCAGCCATTGGAGCAGCTAGATGCAGTGATCGAGGATATCAGAAGGCTGATGTTAGGGTCAGCAAAGAATTCCAACAAGGAAAAGATGGGCATAAAAGAAGCAACAACAATAGTAGTAGCAGCGCAGAAGCAGCAGGGAGATGGAGCAGATGAACAACTCCAGAGGATGATTTGGGATCCAGGAGGATTTCCCTAGCTGAGAGGGGAAGCTCATGAATTATGTAGCTAAGGAGTATGATGCAGGAGCATCTCTCCATGTCAGCCAGCCAGCCAGCCAGCCAGCCACGTCGGCGCATGCATTCAAGGATGGAGAGAGGCGCAACCCTCATCTTCAATTTTGAATTTGAATGTAATTAATGTTGTAGGTTGTTGCACCATGGAGCCATGCCTTTGAGCAAGAATTAGAGTAGGTAGGCCTTTAATGTTTGTAAGGCTGAGATCTAGATCTAGATGGTGGACTAGACAACCCATTCAATGTAATTGAATAGGGTAGTTAGGTTGGAGGGAAGCGCTCTAAGAGCCTCCTCATGTAAAATATCTTGGGATGGTAATTTTATCATAGGGTAGAGGGTCTGCGAGTAGAGAGAAGACAAGAAGGAGCCAAGAACTTATTACAGGCCGTGCTCAGGAACACCTTGTATAAACAAGCATTTTCCATTTAATATAAACAACAATTTTTTCTGCATCTTTCATGTGTTAAATAAATGTCCGTAAGTGTTCTTTACATGTTGTGAATGTATGTTATGTTTATGCATTTGCAGGGGCTATTTTGGTTTCAAGATTGAGAGGTTTTTGAGGCTTCACACCAGGAGGGTGTGACAGAACGCTATGATTTCTGATAGCCGTGCACAGAGGGTGCATTTCTGAACTCTTCGGAGTCAAACAAAGGCATGCTAGGTGGGCAAAGAAGTTGAAATCAACAAATCTGAGAAAGACCTGTGAGGTTTTTGAACACCTCAGAAGGCAAGGCTGTGTAGGAGGAACACAGTTGTAGACAGAAATCTCTGGGGAGTTCTGCAAAGCTCTGCCAGGTGGGCATTGAGCCAGTGCAAGGAGTGCATAGAGGAAGAAATCTGCTATGAGTTCATAAAGAAGAACCAGAATCACTAAGGATTCTGAGAGCTCTGCCAAGTGGGCATTGAGCAGGTGCAAAGAGTGCATAGAAGAACTCTTTTGTGAGTTGAACAGAAGAACCAAAATCACTAAGGATTCTGAGATCTTTGCCAGGAGGGCATTGAGAAGAGGCATAAGGTGCATAGGAGAGGACAAAACTATTGGACGTTCTATAAGAAGATAATCTGCTAGGTGGGCATTGAGTAGGTGTGCAGATAGACACATGAGAAAAGAACTCTTTGAGTTATGAATTTGAAGAAGAGTCCAAGGAAAAGGACCTTCACTGGGTTGTTGAATAACTTGAAAGTCTCAGCAAGAGGTTGCTTGAGTGAAGGATAGCCAGGAGGGCATCCCAATTCTCCAGTAGGAGGAGAAAGGAGAAGGAATTGTTTCCTTAGAAGTCTGGGCGAGGATAAAGCTCAGGACGGATAGCACTTTCATGCATGCAGAGACTCTACAAGGAGTGCATGAGTCGTGGAAACCTCTTAAGGTTTTAGAAAAAGAGAAGCTCAGAAGGGATAGTGCTTTTATGCACCTGTTATATCTGCAAAGGTCGCAAAGGTCCAAAGAACTCTTTGACGAGTTCAGAGTACCCAAGCTCAGGAGGGGTAGCGTTTTTGTGTGCATGGCGAAGCTCAAAGTCGAAGAGTTCACAAAGAAGACAAAAGGAAAACATTGAGGCCTTTGATACTTGGAATTCTTCCAAGTTTTAGAAGAAAGCGCAGAAGCTTGGGAGGAGAAACAACTTCCATTGGATCTAGCCAAAGAGATCTGGACCATTGAAATATTTTCACGTCCAGAAGGTAGTGCAATAGAGGAGCGCACAGGAGAGACGATCTGAACCATTAGATCTTTGTCGAAATAGCCGACAACCGTCAGATCTATCGAGCGTTACGAGGGAGTTAAACCCTCATACAACAGAGTAGAGGAGACAAAAATCCCAAAAGGCATTGGCACATTAGGATATCAGCGTTTGGGATATCAAAGGTCTCGAGGTCGAGAAGGTTGGGACATTTCAAGCCCTGAAACGACGAGATTTGATCTGAGACATCTGTCTGAGGGAGGATACGTGTCACATGATCATCTATTTCAGAGATCTAGGCACTGGGACTCGCAGAGGTGAAAGTACCGAAGGCGTCAAGATATCAGGACTTAACCCATCGGGATATCGGAAGTCTCAAAGATAGGAGATTGGGCAATCTCCAGGGATAAAACCCCAAACACATCAGAGTCGTCCATCCATTTGGAACATGTGGTGGAGGTTGATATCACTTCATCATATCGAAGGTTGGGGATCGAAACATCAAGATTTCCTAGGTCGAGAGCCAAAATACATTTCGAGAGTGCGAAGTCCGAAATCATGAAAAGGTGAAAGGTTTCGTTGCAAGGCCAACTGACGTCACTTCGGCAATTGAGAATCGAAACTTTGGAAGTTTTGAGGGCAAGAACCCAAGGTATTTTGGTGTTTCAAAACCCAAAATAGTGAAAGAGATAATACTGTGGTCTTATAAGGATTGGTCACATGGACTAGAGCGTAGCCCAGGGTCCAATCGTTGATTGAAGCCTTATTAGCATTTCGGGGATTGGGAGGTCGAGGAGTCGAGGACTCTCGACATCGGGAAACAGAAAACCCCGAAGCCCAATCATTGTATTTCCTGTTGTGGAAACACGAACTCCATTTTGGAGGGAAAGATCACAGGCACATGTAGAGGTCGTGACAGGGCAAGAAGGACCTGTGGATCGTAGTGAGCAGCGATTCCAACAGGAAATGAAAGAGCCAATCCGGCTCATGAATTTTGACAGAACGATCCTGTGAGCAGATGTAGAGTGCATCACTTTCCATCTGCACCACTTATTTAGGAAACACTTTAACATGTTGACATATCACTAAGCCCTTAAATACCTAGTCAACAAGCTAGTGTTGGGGGGGAGAATATGTTGATGGTTACTACTATTTCAAGAATTTGACTTTGAAGTAATAGTTAACCCAGGAAAATTGAATGTAGGACCTGACCACCTATCAAGGGTCACAAATGGGAAAGAACATACAAACTTAGAGGACAACTTTCTAGGCGTGCAACTATTCTCAGTCCATATCACTGATGAATACTTTGCAGATATCATTTAGTACTTGAGTATAGGTATTGCCCCGCAAGAATAAAACACCGCATAGAAGAAAAACCTAGTAGTCTGGGTTGCAAACTATCAACTGATTGTAGGACAATTATACAAAATGGGCGCAGATAGCATCTTGCAAAGATAAATTTTAGAGAATGAAATACCAAGAGTCGTAACATAATTCCAGGAGGGAATAGCAGGAGGGAATTATCTAGGTAAGGTTACCACGTAGAAGGTATTGCGTGCAGGACTATGGTGGCCAACGATTCACAGGGATTTGAAGGAGTAATGCCAAAGATGTGATGTTTGTCAAAGGGTAGGAAAACCCAATAGAAGGGATGGAATACAATTACGACCACAAGTAACATTGCAGGCATTTGACAAGTGGGTAATAGACTTTATGGGACCAATCAACCCACCAGTAAAAAGAACAGGAGCTAGGTAGATTATCACTACGATGAGGAACCTAACAAGATGGGTGGAAGCCACACTAGTAAAGGATTGCAGTGCCAAAACAAAAACACACTTTTTATTTGAGCAAGTAATCACTCGATTTGGGTGCCCAAGAGTTTTGATGAGAAACCAAGGCACACACTTCATAAACAACACCATCAATGCTATGATTGAAGAGTTTGAATTCCATCATCATAAGAGCACACCATATCATCCATAGTCAAATGGCATGGTAGAAGCATTTAACAAAATCCTGGAGAATGTGCTAACAAAGATATGTAACGTCAACATGGATGACTGGGACCTCAAAGTACCAGTAGTATTATGGGCCTACAGGACTACGTGCAAAATGTTGAGAGGGCACATGCCATTTAAACTGGTCTATGGCCAATAAGTAGTGGTTCCATTAGAATTTTTATTACCAAGCTTACGCATAGCAGAGATCACATGGAGGAAAAAATGAGGAGCAGTGCAGGAGTGATTAAATCTGTTAATGAACATGGAGGAAGATTAGATCTTATCAGGGTTCCACCATCAAGTTCAGAAATCAAGGGACAAAGCTTGGCATGATAGAAACATCAAGAAGAAAACTTTCAAGGTAGGATATCTAGTATTGATGTATGAAAGCAAATCATTTTAGCACCCAGGAAAGATCAAGATGCACTAGTTAGGACCGTATGAAGTAAAGATTGTCACAGATGGAGGAGCTGTATAGTTGAAAGACTTATCATGTGTAGAACTTAAAGGGATGATCAATGGGAGCCGAATGAATTTGTACAAGGAAAATCGACCACCCACCGCACAATAAAAAACAAAATCAAGATATTAAACGATACCAATAGAGGTGCAATGCACCAAAAGAAGAAAGGGAACGCATACTTAGGAACACAAACTTGGTGAGGAGAAGGAAAATGGCCAGGTCATGATGGAAACAAGTGGGAAATGAAAAGACGACAAAAGCAGTATGAAAAGATGGCATTAGGTGAAATTGAAGGTTGAAAAGGACCAATGGGACACCACATTAATCGTGCCAACTGGATTCGGCAAGGTAGAGTAATGGAAAGTACGAAAGATCCAGAGGTGCATTGAACCCATAATTAAGGAAGCATCTTCGACAAGCTTCATGCGAAGCCCACACAACACACAAACATGGGAGCAAAGAGCCCATTTGTGAAAGGCGAACAGACAGAGAGAGATATAGGTTAAGGAGGACAGAGATGAGTCCAAAAAGGTCACAGAGACCATTCAAACTCAACAAACGTTCAAAATTCACCACCATGGCACCACCAAAGCAAGTAGAAGCAAGCCAGGGTGCCAAAAAACCTAGAGATAGAACCAAGTTATAGGTATAATCATAAGAATATGAACAATAGCCACCAGAGATCATCAATGTCAACGAAATCCCATTTCCAGACGCAACACTAGTGAACCCCACACCTATATTGGAAGAAACACAACAACCCACATCGAAGGGCACGAATACAAAGATACCAATAGAGGTATAGGAGAAACAGAACCAGGACGTAGAAACCCTGAAGAAGGCACAACCAGAGCACACTGAAGAAGCTCTGAGAGTCAATGGAACAATGTCGAATCTAGAAGCAAAATTTGAGCCCAAGTCTCATACCACTATCTCAGACCAACCACCAAAAAGAACAGTAGAGGACGTCACAAGTTGGCCAGAATGGTATTCCTAGGAACAACCATGATTCGTTGGAACCTTGAGCTAGCTGCCATCACCGAAGAATGACAAGCAGCATGTACCTAGGTCACCTCGTAAGCAACATATCACATCCCTCACTCTACTGCGCATACCAGATTGGGTAAGAGTGGAATCAGGCTTGCTAGGGCACACTGACAAGAGAAAATACTTAGACCACGATGTAGTAGATGGAGACAAGTTTGCAGAATTTGGAAAGAGAGTATACTTGGAGACTGTGGGCGCAAATCTGGTTGGGTACCCAATGGATCAACCACTCCAAATGGGTAACAGGGTTGGAGAAAACATGTATTTTAGTTCTGTTAGACCTACCACATTTTGGCAGAGGTCAGTACACAAGCACATGTGTCAAAAAACTGTTAGGATTCACAGATGGTGGGGACATATGGTTGGACAAGATCGACTCAATAGATGTAGAGCTTATTGCGAGCATAACAGGGTTTCCATCCCTGGGCATGGATCCTGTGCAGTTTCTTGATGACAAATCTAGGGAGAAAGAACTATCAGAAGAGATGAAGAAGAAGTATAGTACTGATAGGGGAACATAAGGGATCATTATCAAGAGGATAAACAATGTCACAACATAGATGGGTGCAAATATCTTATCCTATAAGCTGCTAAGAAAATGTCACAGAGAGGAATTTCCAACAGCGGTTGTCATAGTCGTAGCTCAATGCGCTGAGGGCACCACAGTGAGATGGGCACCGTATCTCTTGAACTTGTTCCTAGATGACTGTAAGGATGCACAGGATCTAGGAACAAAGTTTCACTATTCATGGCTGATCGTGTTAATATCCGTTATGGGATGGAGGGAACCGAGATATGTAAATTTTTGTACCATACCCAAGCCGAATCAAGGAGAAAGATAATTATTGCTAAAATCCATGTCGGATGTGAGACAAAAAAGGATGAACGGGTCCATATTTGAAGGATACCTATGCAATTTGTAGGAGGCCATCAAGAAAATGTGGATAATAACACCAGAGGTTGTCGCGTGGTATTGGGTCATCGCCAACTTCAAGGCCACACGACATACAATGTGGATACAGGCACGAAAGGATCTTTATAAGAAGTGGCTACAGATGCACTATTGTATCACAGAGGGAGACATCAACATGGTGATCAAAGACTAGGAAGATGAATGGAAAATTCGAGTCCTCAACCATGAATTGTTGGAAAGTACAGCAGAAGAGGAGGCAGGGCAGGATGGAACGGAACCTTAGGAAGTCCAAGTGCCCAAAAAATGTAGGACGGACCAAACAAAGACGAACTAGACAGACGACGGGAAACCTAAGACAGGGACCCAGAAGGGGAAAAACAACACTATGCATCCGACTCAAGTGCAACAAAAATAGGTTGAGGCTGTGCAAGGGACTACACAAAGTCCCAACCCATGGGAACTAGGTGGAAATAAGAGTCCATCCACATAGAGAAGAGGAGCACGCAAGAAAATTAAGGCATAAAGAATGATTCAGGATTATATATCCGAGGATTTCGACAATGTTGCGCACCAGAGGGACATAATCCAAGAGAATCTAGAAGAAATATGATAGTTCCTCAAGCAGTTCGAGGATGCACAGGAGACAAGCAACAACATGGGAATGGATCCATCAGCATAGCATATAGAGGAAAGATTGGAAGAAGGAAAGTGATATCTAGTCCATATGATACTGCAGCCAAAAACAACATTTCACATTTCACCCAGTATGTTGTGCATGGACGAGATCGTGGGGAAGACACCCATCAAAGACTTAAGCCAAATAAATATAGTATTGTCACGGATACCATCCAACGCTCTACACAAGTTGGAGGTTAACATGAAAATATAAGTCGAGTTGTAGTAGGCAACAAAGAAGTGGAGTGCACTGGAAGTATTATGTGAGCAGGCTAAGTTCGAGACCCAAGAGAAAAGGGAGCATAGGAATGGATTGGAGCAGAATGTCACAGGAACATACGAGAGGATTCCAAAGACCGCATAGGTGGATGAAATCATAGTAGAAGAAAATATTGATCAGATTGCACAGGAAATTGATCAATATCAAAAGGATATCGAGAATCTTCGAGAGAAGCTCACACCCACTACTCCAAGAACAGTAAAGGATTAAAGGAAGAAGGAAATAGTAGAACAACTACAAGATATAGAGAGACAGGTTAACACAACTGCTGACTTGTTCGAGAATGAAACATAGCTTTGGACAAGGATAGAGGAGGATCAGAAAGTCCAGAAGTGGGAAAAGGAGGAAGAAAGGATAAGCACAAATATCCAGGACCTCAAGCAAAGGCAAAAGACAATTTCCATCATGGAGCGCATCAAAGGGACACAGGACATGAAGAAATTGCATACAGAACTCACCATTGCATGGAAAGAGAAGAAGGAGCGTCAGGCTCAAATGGAACCATTCTAATACAGGGTAGCAAAAGTCCTGGCACGAGTAGAGGAAGCCAAGAAACACATAGCAGAGACCTAGGCAGAGTGCACAGAATTGATCAAGGATGCAATTGCAGTCCAGGTAGTGGACAGACTCAAGGAGAAGACTGCGCAGGCACAGACACAGACAACAGATCTCAAAGAGAAGTTCTAGGTGGTCACCAGGGAGATTGAAGAATTGTTTTAGGGGTCCTCTTGGAGGTAGGCCAAAGAAGAAAATCAAGGCGATTTTGGGAAAGAAAGCATGAATGAGGAAAGCGACAACTGGAAGGAGGAGCATCACGATCGCATGCAGGGAAGACCTAACGACATTAGGGTTAGGGTTTTTCTATTGTATTGTAATGGATGAAGATCCAGAAAACTTATAAATATATATACTTAGGTATCATAGGGGGTTTTGATTATTGTTTTTGATATACAGATTCAGAGTACTATCAAGTTTAGCTAATTATCTATGAGTTGTTGCGATATGGAATATTTTGTTGTATGATCTATTTTTGTAATCTTTTTAGCTAGAGAAGATGAAGGAGGGTATATCTTGAGGGTTATATCATAGGTTGAGGATCCTGGTGCGATCTAGTCCACCTCATATAGATCTTACCCAACTGTGAAGGATTGTAAAGAACATGGCGTTGTAGATGTAGAAATATTATAATAAAAGAGATGCGAGCCAAATCTTTGTGGATGTAGCCCNGAGCAGATATCTGAAGCTACGCAAGAAGAAAAAGAGAATGAGCATTTTGAGGAATGGCTCAATGCTTTCAGCTAGGAAGCTGAAAAGAAGGAAGCTGCAGCACTGAAGCTTACAACAGAAGATAAAGTTCTCACTCCATGGGAGATGGAGTTGGAGATGTTGCAGGATTGGCTGAACAATCTAGAGCCAACAGGAGAACTGGCAGAAGTTGAGCTATCAGAGAAGGTGACTGAACAACAAGTCAGTCAAGAAGAGACTGCAGAGATGGGCTTTGTAGCAGGGTGGAAAGTTAAGTCCACAGAGGAATATGAAGAGAATGGTATGGGAGATCATTATGATATACCCAATTGCAAAAAAAAATTGTAGCTGGGGAGACTGCAAAAAAAGAACCAGCCATTGGAGCAGCTAGATGCAGTGATCGAGGATATCAGAAGGCTGATGTTAGGGTCAGCAAAGAATTCCAACAAGGAAAAGATGGGCATAAAAGAAGCAACAACAATAGTAGTAGCAGCGCAGAAGCAGCAGGGAGATGGAGCAGATGAACAACTCCAGAGGATGATTTGGGATCCAGGAGGATTTCCCTAGCTGAGAGGGGAAGCTCATGAATTATGTAGCTAAGGAGTATGATGCAGGAGCATCTCTCCATGTCAGCCAGCCAGCCAGCCAGCCAGCCACGTCGGCGCATGCATTCAAGGATGGAGAGAGGCGCAACCCTCATCTTCAATTTTGAATTTGAATGTAATTAATGTTGTAGGTTGTTGCACCATGGAGCCATGCCTTTGAGCAAGAATTAGAGTAGGTAGGCCTTTAATGTTTGTAAGGCTGAGATCTAGATCTAGATGGTGGACTAGACAACCCATTCAATGTAATTGAATAGGGTAGTTAGGTTGGAGGGAAGCGCTCTAAGAGCCTCCTCATGTAAAATATCTTGGGATGGTAATTTTATCATAGGGTAGAGGGTCTGCGAGTAGAGAGAAGACAAGAAGGAGCCAAGAACTTATTACAGGCCGTGCTCAGGAACACCTTGTATAAACAAGCATTTTCCATTTAATATAAACAACAATTTTTTCTGCATCTTTCATGTGTTAAATAAATGTCCGTAAGTGTTCTTTACATGTTGTGAATGTATGTTATGTTTATGCATTTGCAGGGGCTATTTTGGTTTCAAGATTGAGAGGTTTTTGAGGCTTCACACCAGGAGGGTGTGACAGAACGCTATGATTTCTGATAGCCGTGCACAGAGGGTGCATTTCTGAACTCTTCGGAGTCAAACAAAGGCATGCTAGGTGGGCAAAGAAGTTGAAATCAACAAATCTGAGAAAGACCTGTGAGGTTTTTGAACACCTCAGAAGGCAAGGCTGTGTAGGAGGAACACAGTTGTAGACAGAAATCTCTGGGGAGTTCTGCAAAGCTCTGCCAGGTGGGCATTGAGCCAGTGCAAGGAGTGCATAGAGGAAGAAATCTGCTATGAGTTCATAAAGAAGAACCAGAATCACTAAGGATTCTGAGAGCTCTGCCAAGTGGGCATTGAGCAGGTGCAAAGAGTGCATAGAAGAACTCTTTTGTGAGTTGAACAGAAGAACCAAAATCACTAAGGATTCTGAGATCTTTGCCAGGAGGGCATTGAGAAGAGGCATAAGGTGCATAGGAGAGGACAAAACTATTGGACGTTCTATAAGAAGATAATCTGCTAGGTGGGCATTGAGTAGGTGTGCAGATAGACACATGAGAAAAGAACTCTTTGAGTTATGAATTTGAAGAAGAGTCCAAGGAAAAGGACCTTCACTGGGTTGTTGAATAACTTGAAAGTCTCAGCAAGAGGTTGCTTGAGTGAAGGATAGCCAGGAGGGCATCCCAATTCTCCAGTAGGAGGAGAAAGGAGAAGGAATTGTTTCCTTAGAAGTCTGGGCGAGGATAAAGCTCAGGACGGATAGCACTTTCATGCATGCAGAGACTCTACAAGGAGTGCATGAGTCGTGGAAACCTCTTAAGGTTTTAGAAAAAGAGAAGCTCAGAAGGGATAGTGCTTTTATGCACCTGTTATATCTGCAAAGGTCGCAAAGGTCCAAAGAACTCTTTGACGAGTTCAGAGTACCCAAGCTCAGGAGGGGTAGCGTTTTTGTGTGCATGGCGAAGCTCAAAGTCGAAGAGTTCACAAAGAAGACAAAAGGAAAACATTGAGGCCTTTGATACTTGGAATTCTTCCAAGTTTTAGAAGAAAGCGCAGAAGCTTGGGAGGAGAAACAACTTCCATTGGATCTAGCCAAAGAGATCTGGACCATTGAAATATTTTCACGTCCAGAAGGTAGTGCAATAGAGGAGCGCACAGGAGAGACGATCTGAACCATTAGATCTTTGTCGAAATAGCCGACAACCGTCAGATCTATCGAGCGTTACGAGGGAGTTAAACCCTCATACAACAGAGTAGAGGAGACAAAAATCCCAAAAGGCATTGGCACATTAGGATATCAGCGTTTGGGATATCAAAGGTCTCGAGGTCGAGAAGGTTGGGACATTTCAAGCCCTGAAACGACGAGATTTGATCTGAGACATCTGTCTGAGGGAGGATACGTGTCACATGATCATCTATTTCAGAGATCTAGGCACTGGGACTCGCAGAGGTGAAAGTACCGAAGGCGTCAAGATATCAGGACTTAACCCATCGGGATATCGGAAGTCTCAAAGATAGGAGATTGGGCAATCTCCAGGGATAAAACCCCAAACACATCAGAGTCGTCCATCCATTTGGAACATGTGGTGGAGGTTGATATCACTTCATCATATCGAAGGTTGGGGATCGAAACATCAAGATTTCCTAGGTCGAGAGCCAAAATACATTTCGAGAGTGCGAAGTCCGAAATCATGAAAAGGTGAAAGGTTTCGTTGCAAGGCCAACTGACGTCACTTCGGCAATTGAGAATCGAAACTTTGGAAGTTTTGAGGGCAAGAACCCAAGGTATTTTGGTGTTTCAAAACCCAAAATAGTGAAAGAGATAATACTGTGGTCTTATAAGGATTGGTCACATGGACTAGAGCGTAGCCCAGGGTCCAATCGTTGATTGAAGCCTTATTAGCATTTCGGGGATTGGGAGGTCGAGGAGTCGAGGACTCTCGACATCGGGAAACAGAAAACCCCGAAGCCCAATCATTGTATTTCCTGTTGTGGAAACACGAACTCCATTTTGGAGGGAAAGATCACAGGCACATGTAGAGGTCGTGACAGGGCAAGAAGGACCTGTGGATCGTAGTGAGCAGCGATTCCAACAGGAAATGAAAGAGCCAATCCGGCTCATGAATTTTGACAGAACGATCCTGTGAGCAGATGTAGAGTGCATCACTTTCCATCTGCACCACTTATTTAGGAAACACTTTAACATGTTGACATATCACTAAGCCCTTAAATACCTAGTCAACAAGCTAGTGTTGGGGGGGAGAATATGTTGATGGTTACTACTATTTCAAGAATTTGACTTTGAAGTAATAGTTAACCCAGGAAAATTGAATGTAGGACCTGACCACCTATCAAGGGTCACAAATGGGAAAGAACATACAAACTTAGAGGACAACTTTCTAGGCGTGCAACTATTCTCAGTCCATATCACTGATGAATACTTTGCAGATATCATTTAGTACTTGAGTATAGGTATTGCCCCGCAAGAATAAAACACCGCATAGAAGAAAAACCTAGTAGTCTGGGTTGCAAACTATCAACTGATTGTAGGACAATTATACAAAATGGGCGCAGATAGCATCTTGCAAAGATAAATTTTAGAGAATGAAATACCAAGAGTCGTAACATAATTCCAGGAGGGAATAGCAGGAGGGAATTATCTAGGTAAGGTTACCACGTAGAAGGTATTGCGTGCAGGACTATGGTGGCCAACGATTCACAGGGATTTGAAGGAGTAATGCCAAAGATGTGATGTTTGTCAAAGGGTAGGAAAACCCAATAGAAGGGATGGAATACAATTACGACCACAAGTAACATTGCAGGCATTTGACAAGTGGGTAATAGACTTTATGGGACCAATCAACCCACCAGTAAAAAGAACAGGAGCTAGGTAGATTATCACTACGATGAGGAACCTAACAAGATGGGTGGAAGCCACACTAGTAAAGGATTGCAGTGCCAAAACAAAAACACACTTTTTATTTGAGCAAGTAATCACTCGATTTGGGTGCCCAAGAGTTTTGATGAGAAACCAAGGCACACACTTCATAAACAACACCATCAATGCTATGATTGAAGAGTTTGAATTCCATCATCATAAGAGCACACCATATCATCCATAGTCAAATGGCATGGTAGAAGCATTTAACAAAATCCTGGAGAATGTGCTAACAAAGATATGTAACGTCAACATGGATGACTGGGACCTCAAAGTACCAGTAGTATTATGGGCCTACAGGACTACGTGCAAAATGTTGAGAGGGCACATGCCATTTAAACTGGTCTATGGCCAATAAGTAGTGGTTCCATTAGAATTTTTATTACCAAGCTTACGCATAGCAGAGATCACATGGAGGAAAAAATGAGGAGCAGTGCAGGAGTGATTAAATCTGTTAATGAACATGGAGGAAGATTAGATCTTATCAGGGTTCCACCATCAAGTTCAGAAATCAAGGGACAAAGCTTGGCATGATAGAAACATCAAGAAGAAAACTTTCAAGGTAGGATATCTAGTATTGATGTATGAAAGCAAATCATTTTAGCACCCAGGAAAGATCAAGATGCACTAGTTAGGACCGTATGAAGTAAAGATTGTCACAGATGGAGGAGCTGTATAGTTGAAAGACTTATCATGTGTAGAACTTAAAGGGATGATCAATGGGAGCCGAATGAATTTGTACAAGGAAAATCGACCACCCACCGCACAATAAAAAACAAAATCAAGATATTAAACGATACCAATAGAGGTGCAATGCACCAAAAGAAGAAAGGGAACGCATACTTAGGAACACAAACTTGGTGAGGAGAAGGAAAATGGCCAGGTCATGATGGAAACAAGTGGGAAATGAAAAGACGACAAAAGCAGTATGAAAAGATGGCATTAGGTGAAATTGAAGGTTGAAAAGGACCAATGGGACACCACATTAATCGTGCCAACTGGATTCGGCAAGGTAGAGTAATGGAAAGTACGAAAGATCCAGAGGTGCATTGAACCCATAATTAAGGAAGCATCTTCGACAAGCTTCATGCGAAGCCCACACAACACACAAACATGGGAGCAAAGAGCCCATTTGTGAAAGGCGAACAGACAGAGAGAGATATAGGTTAAGGAGGACAGAGATGAGTCCAAAAAGGTCACAGAGACCATTCAAACTCAACAAACGTTCAAAATTCACCACCATGGCACCACCAAAGCAAGTAGAAGCAAGCCAGGGTGCCAAAAAACCTAGAGATAGAACCAAGTTATAGGTATAATCATAAGAATATGAACAATAGCCACCAGAGATCATCAATGTCAACGAAATCCCATTTCCAGACGCAACACTAGTGAACCCCACACCTATATTGGAAGAAACACAACAACCCACATCGAAGGGCACGAATACAAAGATACCAATAGAGGTATAGGAGAAACAGAACCAGGACGTAGAAACCCTGAAGAAGGCACAACCAGAGCACACTGAAGAAGCTCTGAGAGTCAATGGAACAATGTCGAATCTAGAAGCAAAATTTGAGCCCAAGTCTCATACCACTATCTCAGACCAACCACCAAAAAGAACAGTAGAGGACGTCACAAGTTGGCCAGAATGGTATTCCTAGGAACAACCATGATTCGTTGGAACCTTGAGCTAGCTGCCATCACCGAAGAATGACAAGCAGCATGTACCTAGGTCACCTCGTAAGCAACATATCACATCCCTCACTCTACTGCGCATACCAGATTGGGTAAGAGTGGAATCAGGCTTGCTAGGGCACACTGACAAGAGAAAATACTTAGACCACGATGTAGTAGATGGAGACAAGTTTGCAGAATTTGGAAAGAGAGTATACTTGGAGACTGTGGGCGCAAATCTGGTTGGGTACCCAATGGATCAACCACTCCAAATGGGTAACAGGGTTGGAGAAAACATGTATTTTAGTTCTGTTAGACCTACCACATTTTGGCAGAGGTCAGTACACAAGCACATGTGTCAAAAAACTGTTAGGATTCACAGATGGTGGGGACATATGGTTGGACAAGATCGACTCAATAGATGTAGAGCTTATTGCGAGCATAACAGGGTTTCCATCCCTGGGCATGGATCCTGTGCAGTTTCTTGATGACAAATCTAGGGAGAAAGAACTATCAGAAGAGATGAAGAAGAAGTATAGTACTGATAGGGGAACATAAGGGATCATTATCAAGAGGATAAACAATGTCACAACATAGATGGGTGCAAATATCTTATCCTATAAGCTGCTAAGAAAATGTCACAGAGAGGAATTTCCAACAGCGGTTGTCATAGTCGTAGCTCAATGCGCTGAGGGCACCACAGTGAGATGGGCACCGTATCTCTTGAACTTGTTCCTAGATGACTGTAAGGATGCACAGGATCTAGGAACAAAGTTTCACTATTCATGGCTGATCGTGTTAATATCCGTTATGGGATGGAGGGAACCGAGATATGTAAATTTTTGTACCATACCCAAGCCGAATCAAGGAGAAAGATAATTATTGCTAAAATCCATGTCGGATGTGAGACAAAAAAGGATGAACGGGTCCATATTTGAAGGATACCTATGCAATTTGTAGGAGGCCATCAAGAAAATGTGGATAATAACACCAGAGGTTGTCGCGTGGTATTGGGTCATCGCCAACTTCAAGGCCACACGACATACAATGTGGATACAGGCACGAAAGGATCTTTATAAGAAGTGGCTACAGATGCACTATTGTATCACAGAGGGAGACATCAACATGGTGATCAAAGACTAGGAAGATGAATGGAAAATTCGAGTCCTCAACCATGAATTGTTGGAAAGTACAGCAGAAGAGGAGGCAGGGCAGGATGGAACGGAACCTTAGGAAGTCCAAGTGCCCAAAAAATGTAGGACGGACCAAACAAAGACGAACTAGACAGACGACGGGAAACCTAAGACAGGGACCCAGAAGGGGAAAAACAACACTATGCATCCGACTCAAGTGCAACAAAAATAGGTTGAGGCTGTGCAAGGGACTACACAAAGTCCCAACCCATGGGAACTAGGTGGAAATAAGAGTCCATCCACATAGAGAAGAGGAGCACGCAAGAAAATTAAGGCATAAAGAATGATTCAGGATTATATATCCGAGGATTTCGACAATGTTGCGCACCAGAGGGACATAATCCAAGAGAATCTAGAAGAAATATGATAGTTCCTCAAGCAGTTCGAGGATGCACAGGAGACAAGCAACAACATGGGAATGGATCCATCAGCATAGCATACAGAGGAAAGATTGGAAGAAGGAAAGTGATATCCAGTCCATATGATACTGCAGCCAAAAACAACATTTCACATTTCACCCAGTATGTTGCGCATGGACGAGATCGTGGGGAAGACACCCATCAAAGACTTAAGCCAAATAAATATAGTATTGTCACGGATACCATCCAACGCTCTACACAAGTTGGAGGTTAACATGAAAAGATAAGTCGAGTTGTAGTAGGCAACAAAGAAGTGGAGTGCATTGGAAGTATTATGTGAGCAGGCTAAGTTCGAGACCCAAGAGAAAAGGGAGCATAGGAATGGATTGGAGCAGAAAGTCACAGGAACATACGAGAGGATTCCAAAGACTTCATAGGTGGATGAAATCATAGTAGAAGAAAATATTGATCAGATTGCACATGAAATTGATCAATATCAAAAGGAGATCGAGAATCTCCGAGAGAAGCTCACACCCACTACTCCATGAACAGTAAAGGATTAAAGGAAGAAGGAAATAGTAGAACAATTACAAGATATAGAGAGACAGGTTAACACAACTGCTGACTTGTTCGAGAATGAAACATAGCTTTGGACAAGGATAGAGGAGGATCAGAAAGTCCAGAAGTGGGACAAGGAGGAAGAAAGGATAAGCACAAATATCCAGGACCTCAAGCAAAGGCAAAAGACAATTTCCATCATGGAGCGCATCAAAGGGACACAGGACATGAAGAAATTGCATACAGAACTCACCATTGCATGGAAAGAGAAGAAGGAGCGTCAGGCTCAAATGGAACCATTCTAATACAGGGTAGCAAAAGTCCTGGCACGAGTAGAGGAAGCCAAGAAACACATAGCAGAGACCTAGGCAGAGTGCACAGAATTGATCAAGGATGCAATTGCAGTCCAGGTAGTGGACAGACTCAAGGAGAAGACTGCGCAGGCACAGACACAGACAACAGATCTCAAAGAGAAGTTCTAGGTGGTCACCAGGGAGATTGAAGAATTGTTTTAGGGGTCCTCTTGGAGGTAGGCCAAAGAAGAAAATCAAGGCGATTTTGGGAAAGAAAGCATGAATGAGGAAAGCGACAACTGGAAGGAGGAGCATCACGATCGCATGCAGGGAAGACCTAACGACATTAGGGTTAGGGTTTTTCTATTGTATTGTAATGGATGAAGATCCAGAAAACTTATAAATATATATACTTAGGTATCATAGGGGGTTTTGATTATTGTTTTTGATATACAGATTCAGAGTACTATCAAGTTTAGCTAATTATCTATGAGTTGTTGCGATATGGAATATTTTGTTGTATGATCTATTTTTGTAATCTTTTTAGCTAGAGAAGATGAAGGAGGGTATATCTTGAGGGTTATATCATAGGTTGAGGATCCTGGTGCGATCTAGTCCACCTCATATAGATCTTACCCAACTGTGAAGGATTGTAAAGAACATGGCGTTGTAGATGTAGAAATATTATAATAAAAGAGATGCGAGCCAAATCTTTGTGGATGTAGCCCAGGAGGGGGTGAACAACAGTAATATATATGTTATGTGAGGAATGCATGCATATCTTTATTGTCTTTAGTAGTTATGGTTATGTTTAATGAATGAGTTTCTATATTTCCTGTTTATTCATAAATGATAGTATATTGTGTTTACAAGCTATAATAATGGTTCAATATACAGTTCTCATATATTGCACTCAATCCTAGGCTGTAAACACACGAGTATTACATCCACCCATTAAAGCTAGCTCGGGTGAGACTGCTCAACACATTTTATGCACTATGTTGCCTTTTGGTTTACTAGGGGGGTCGATAGCTTTAGTGGCTTTGTTGGAAACCTGACAGACATGAACCCTGGGTCAATATAAACTTAGACAGAAGAAGATTAAGTAGGAGAGTATCCAAAACTTGCGCTTTAACTACTATCCATAGAAACTAGGTTTTGACTACTCTCTGTCAGATCGATCCTCGAATGGAATTTTTCTAAAAATAGAAAATGATTGTACTCGACTGCATTATATTTTCTCATCTTTGCCACAGTGTTTCAGTAATCAACAAGATCTTGTCGTTAGAGAATGATGTGTTGATTCTTTCCTTTGACACAGGATTTGGATGATCAAGTGTTTTGTCAGACTCCTGCCACACATTGTAACATCCTTGATTTATGTCGCACGGTCGTTTGTTGGCACATGAAAGTGGTGGGTGACTGAAGACCATTGCAGGTGCCTCCAAAATGATGACCCCATCTAGGAAACAATTCCTCTCTTCAAGTTCTCGCATGTCTAACATACACCTATCCTTCGCAATGGATAAGATTCCATCACTGCACATCGTCCAATCTCATGCCACATCCAAGGATACAAAAAGAGGTGTCAATCGATCATGCATCTGATATCATTTTCAGTTTGGATACTCAAATATTTCTCCTGAGAGGCCAGTTTCTCCTTTTCAGGTTCATCACTTGCCTTTGCAGAACTATGTTCCCTTTCATATTCTTTTGTGCGTTGCCTAGAGTTACATGGACGTTCTCCATGGTCGGTTCACATTCCCTAAAGTGTTTTACATTCCTTTCTTCTGACACCATCTGTGTTTCACACAACTGTATGATCGTATCCTATGCTTCACTGAGTTATCTCTTTAGCCAAGTCGTGTTTCCCTTGCATCCTTGTGATGTTGATACTTCGAGGGTATTTTTTGCTAACTATTGTCTCTACTCTTTGTTTTCCTGGTATAGCTCATAAATTGTGAGATGCACTTGCTTCAGCTACTGCGACTACTCACGAACATCTGTGCTTTTGGTGCCTGTCCTCCTCCTTCTGCCCCATTTTTCTCGACTTGTGCCATTAACGGGCTCTAGCCGAATAACGCACATGAGTAACTCTTTAGTGGCTGACTTTGCAGGTGGCTCACTCACGACTCGAGTCTCCCTAGCTTCCTTGTTTTTCCTTGGCTTTCCCCTTCTCTGGGGTATCAAAGTTTGGGGGGATAGGGCTTCCAATGTCCTTCCTTCCTCCGTAACCCTTCCTGCTTCAGCCTCTGCGCGGTGCAATGTTACCATTTATACAAGTAGAGGGAAATATCCTTTTGGATCCTTGGGGATGTTTGATGAAAGTATAAACAAATCCCAATTATTTCCCAACCACTTTAACTCCTCCACCATCATTAATTTAATCAACGAGACATGTGATATTTTCCTCTTCGGCTGATCTACTTCATCTCGGGTGTTGTATGCCATTTCTCGGAGGCTTTAGTGCAAGAAAATGCACATATTTAATGACCTCCTCCCTGTGAAGTGCATCAACAATCTAATTTGATAAGAATGTATTCTGTCAAACCTTCCCTCACAGGTGAAATATTTCCTAATTACTTCCATGAGTTTCTGAAAGGGACTCTCCAAATATCTACTTGGAATGCTCATTTCGAATTTCCCACCTAAAAAATCTCTCTTGATGAATTCTTCGTAACACCACACATCCAAAGGTATGTCGTTAAACCACCTTTAACCATGCAAAGGGATAGTTTTTGCGGTCGACAAAGTTTACTCTATCACTTGGAAAACAACACTTGCAATTACCACGTGGGACCTGTCGAACCTAAGTGTGAACTGCTCCGCTAGTTTCCTGTTGAATCCTTGGATTTTTATGCAAAATTTCATGCATCCAACCTTCTCAAAAGATGCCCTAACCTCCGTATCTTCATTGACCAATGTCAATCTTTGAGGCTCGGGCCCAAATTCCTGCCACTTTGCGCACCTTTCCTTATGTTCTAAGATGTCATCATGGTGCAACGTGTATTAGTTCTGCACATGGTGTATTTTCCGCGAGTCGAAGGCAGTAATCTCAATTGACCTGGTCTTGCAAGAAGAATTACAAGTGATGTGTAAACTTGAATGATGAACATAGTGCATGTAGAGCGCTCAGAATTTATAATTGGGCGGGGGAGAGATGAAAATGTGCCCAGGGACACTGAATTCATGGCGACTGGATATTTCTGAGTCATCTTGAATATTTTTTCATTACATCCATGAAAAAGTTACACTTCAGAGTGTGCAAAGTAGAGATGATAAGAGCTGCAAGTCATATGTGATACGAGTGCTGTGATTTTTCATTATTTCTGACTTCATAATGAGTTGATGATGGTCACTTCGTCCGCCAAAGAGACTTCTATTTAACAACTTGCCTCGACCTTAGGCATGTAAGACCTTCTCTTCTGATAGGACCCAAATCTTTGGGAAAAGTCCTTTACCCCTTACACATGTTTTGGTTCTGAAATCACTTCCCGACTCCAAGGGCCAACCAACCACTTGATGACTTCGACCTGTTCACTTTTCGGTACGTGACCTCACACGCTTTGAAACACAGACTCTAAATTGACTAAGACGTACTTTGAATGAAAAAATGACGGTGCTAGTAGCTAGCTCCAACGAGGATTTATATCCTCCCAGTGAGGTGGAAAAGAACAACAGACTAGGTGCCTAACCATTGGGCCTTATTCAAATTCCAAACTGAAAAAATGAAGAAAAAAAACCGCAACCTAAACCTTCTTGACATAGTTTCGACCAGACTCAACATAAAATTAGGGCCTTCACTTCGGGCTTCAATTTTCTACTAACATACAAACTTGAAAGGAATTACTTGAAAACAAAAAACAAAAAACAAAATAACTATTTACAATGACATGAGATTTAAACAGACTTTACTGCACTAGATAGTGTTTGAGGAACCTATCGTTTACAGGCCCCCAACCAGTGGACTCTCCATTAAGTTCTTCTAACAGATATGCATTTTTCCCATGATACACACATATTTTGAATGGGCTAATCCAAATATGATCGCATTTCCCATGCTTTCCCTTATCTTCATTTCTTGCGTCCCACTTCAACACTAGATCCTCCACCTAAAACTCCTCATGTTTAGAGTGCTTATCGAAANAGTCCACCTCATATAGATCTTACCCAACTGTGAAGGATTGTAAAGAACATGGCGTTGTAGATGTAGAAATATTATAATAAAAGAGATGCGAGCCAAATCTTTGTGGATGTAGCCCAGGAGGGGGTGAACAACAGTAATATATATGTTATGTGAGGAATGCATGCATATCTTTATTGTCTTTAGTAGTTATGGTTATGTTTAATGAATGAGTTTCTATATTTCCTGTTTATTCATAAATGATAGTATATTGTGTTTACAAGCTATAATAATGGTTCAATATACAGTTCTCATATATTGCACTCAATCCTAGGCTGTAAACACACGAGTATTACATCCACCCATTAAAGCTAGCTCGGGTGAGACTGCTCAACACATTTTATGCACTATGTTGCCTTTTGGTTTACTAGGGGGGTCGATAGCTTTAGTGGCTTTGTTGGAAACCTGACAGACATGAACCCTGGGTCAATATAAACTTAGACAGAAGAAGATTAAGTAGGAGAGTATCCAAAACTTGCGCTTTAACTACTATCCATAGAAACTAGGTTTTGACTACTCTCTGTCAGATCGATCCTCGAATGGAATTTTTCTAAAAATAGAAAATGATTGTACTCGACTGCATTATATTTTCTCATCTTTGCCACAGTGTTTCAGTAATCAACAAGATCTTGTCGTTAGAGAATGATGTGTTGATTCTTTCCTTTGACACAGGATTTGGATGATCAAGTGTTTTGTCAGACTCCTGCCACACATTGTAACATCCTTGATTTATGTCGCACGGTCGTTTGTTGGCACATGAAAGTGGTGGGTGACTGAAGACCATTGCAGGTGCCTCCAAAATGATGACCCCATCTAGGAAACAATTCCTCTCTTCAAGTTCTCGCATGTCTAACATACACCTATCCTTCGCAATGGATAAGATTCCATCACTGCACATCGTCCAATCTCATGCCACATCCAAGGATACAAAAAGAGGTGTCAATCGATCATGCATCTGATATCATTTTCAGTTTGGATACTCAAATATTTCTCCTGAGAGGCCAGTTTCTCCTTTTCAGGTTCATCACTTGCCTTTGCAGAACTATGTTCCCTTTCATATTCTTTTGTGCGTTGCCTAGAGTTACATGGACGTTCTCCATGGTCGGTTCACATTCCCTAAAGTGTTTTACATTCCTTTCTTCTGACACCATCTGTGTTTCACACAACTGTATGATCGTATCCTATGCTTCACTGAGTTATCTCTTTAGCCAAGTCGTGTTTCCCTTGCATCCTTGTGATGTTGATACTTCGAGGGTATTTTTTGCTAACTATTGTCTCTACTCTTTGTTTTCCTGGTATAGCTCATAAATTGTGAGATGCACTTGCTTCAGCTACTGCGACTACTCACGAACATCTGTGCTTTTGGTGCCTGTCCTCCTCCTTCTGCCCCATTTTTCTCGACTTGTGCCATTAACGGGCTCTAGCCGAATAACGCACATGAGTAACTCTTTAGTGGCTGACTTTGCAGGTGGCTCACTCACGACTCGAGTCTCCCTAGCTTCCTTGTTTTTCCTTGGCTTTCCCCTTCTCTGGGGTATCAAAGTTTGGGGGGATAGGGCTTCCAATGTCCTTCCTTCCTCCGTAACCCTTCCTGCTTCAGCCTCTGCGCGGTGCAATGTTACCATTTATACAAGTAGAGGGAAATATCCTTTTGGATCCTTGGGGATGTTTGATGAAAGTATAAACAAATCCCAATTATTTCCCAACCACTTTAACTCCTCCACCATCATTAATTTAATCAACGAGACATGTGATATTTTCCTCTTCGGCTGATCTACTTCATCTCGGGTGTTGTATGCCATTTCTCGGAGGCTTTAGTGCAAGAAAATGCACATATTTAATGACCTCCTCCCTGTGAAGTGCATCAACAATCTAATTTGATAAGAATGTATTCTGTCAAACCTTCCCTCACAGGTGAAATATTTCCTAATTACTTCCATGAGTTTCTGAAAGGGACTCTCCAAATATCTACTTGGAATGCTCATTTCGAATTTCCCACCTAAAAAATCTCTCTTGATGAATTCTTCGTAACACCACACATCCAAAGGTATGTCGTTAAACCACCTTTAACCATGCAAAGGGATAGTTTTTGCGGTCGACAAAGTTTACTCTATCACTTGGAAAACAACACTTGCAATTACCACGTGGGACCTGTCGAACCTGAGTGTGAACTGCTCCGCTAGTTTCCTGTTGAATCCTTGGATTTTTATGCAAAATTTCATGCATCGAACCTTCTCAAAAGATGCCCTAACCTCTGGATCTTCATTGACCAATGTCAATCTTTGAGGCTCGGGCCCAAATTCCTGCCACTTTGCGCACCTTTCCTTATGTTCTAGGATGTCATCATGGTGCAACGTGTATTAGTTCTGCACATGGTGTATTTTCCGCGAGTCGAAGGCAGTAATCTCAATCGACCTGGTCTTGCAAGAAGAATTACAAGTGATGTGTAAACTTGAATGATGAACATAGTGCATGTAGAGCGCTCAGAATTTATAATTGGGCGGGGGAGAGATGAAAATGTGCCTAGGGACACTGAATTCATGGCGACTGGATATTTCTGAGTCATCTTGAATATTTTTTCATTACATCCATGAAAAAGTTACACTTCAGAGTGTGCAAAGTAGAGATGATAAGAGCTGCAAGTCATATGTGATACGAGTGCTGTGATTTTTCATTATTTCTGACTTCATAATGAGTTGATGATGGTCACTTCGTCCGCCAAAGAGACTTCTATTTAACAACTTGCCTCGACCTTAGGCATGTAAGACCTTCTCTTCTGATAGGACCCAAATCTTTGGGAAAAGTCCTTTACCCCTTACACATGTTTTGGTTCTGAAATCACTTCCCGACTCCAAGGGCCAACCAACCACTTGATGACTTCGACCTGTTCACTTTTCGGTACGTGACCTCACACGCTTTGAAACACAGACTCTAAATTGACTAAGACGTACTTTGAATGAAAAAATGACGGTGCTAGTAGCTAGCTCCAACGAGGATTTATATCCTCCCAGTGAGGTGGAAAAGAACAACAGACTAGGTGCCTAACCATTGGGCCTTATTCAAATTCCAAACTGAAAAAATGAAGAAAAAAAACCGCAACCTAAACCTTCTTGACATAGTTTCGACCAGACTCAACATAAAATTAGGGCCTTCACTTCGGGCTTCAATTTTCTACTAACATACAAACTTGAAAGGAATTACTTGAAAACAAAAAACAAAAAACAAAATAACTATTTACAATGACATGAGATTTAAACAGACTTTACTGCACTAGATAGTGTTTGAGGAACCTATCGTTTACAGGCCCCCAACCAGTGGACTCTCCATTAAGTTCTTCTAACAGATATGCATTTTTCCCATGATACACACATATTTTGAATGGGCTAATCCAAATATGATCGCATTTCCCATGCTTTCCCTTATCTTCATTTCTTGCGTCCCACTTCAACACTAGATCCTCCACCTAAAACTCCTCATGTTTAGAGTGCTTATCGAAAMTTTTMTTYATCCTGTCCTGGTGATGCTGCGATTGGTTGTAGACATGTTCCCTCATATATTACACATGAATCAACTGATTTATCCTTCTCTACTTATCATCTCACTCGGCCTCTTTCTCTTGCARCAACTTCCTGATGGGAAATCCCAGYGAGGTAGGGAAAATTRCRTCCTCACCATACACAATTTGAAATGGTGACGTGTAGATGGACTTTTTGGTAGTGAATCTATCCACCCATGACGCATAAATAAGTTTCTTATGCCAGGCCTTCTTGTTGTCCTCATGGATGATTTCAAGGATGGAAATTTATTTTTAAATGTAGAAAGCTTGGCGAATCTTACTAATCCTTCATATTCCAACTATAAAATGTTTGGTGATATTTTTGTAAAAATATTCAAATTTCTAAGGATTTTATATAGTTTATTAAAATTTTGGCGATTTTTAAGGTAAAATAATTTTATCCTATAGAATTTGGGCGAATCATTTTTATAATTGCGAATATTGTTTGGGAAAAACTCTGGAAAATTATCCCATGAGCGAAATTTAGCCCCTAAAATCATCCATGGTTGTCCTGCAAGAGTCTTTTAATGATTCTGGTTAAGCTCTTATTAGACGATTCTGCTAACCCATTACCTTGTGGGTAATATGTTGTAGAATGTTCCAGGGTTATATTGTAGTCCTTGCAAAAATTCTCCATTTTCTTGGACTTGAATGCGACCACATTATATGTGATGATCTTGATAGGGAACCTGACCCTAGATAGGATGTTGGTCTCAAGGAACTGAATGATGACCGTGTCGGTAGCCTGCTTTGTCAGAATCACTTCGATCCATTTCGTGAAATAATATGTGCATGTAAGTATCCATATGTGTTGTGTCGAGGATGGAGGATGAATCTCTCCTATAAATTCCAAGCCCCATTGCATGAACGACGCTTAGACCGAGAACAGTTTCAGCACCAGGGGTTGCATCTTCCTCCTTCCATCAAAAATATGACACTTGTGTCAAATGGAAACTTCTTTGTACACATTTGCAAATATGTTGGGCCAATAGTAACCCTCTCTTAGAATTTTATGCATGGTGGTTTTCCAGTAGTGATATCCTCTGCAGTTGCCTTTGTGGAATTATCTGATGGCATGTTCCATGTCATCTTCTAGTATGCAGCTCAACAATATTCCTCTTGGATCTTTCCAATACAACGAGTTATCCAATATGCAGAACTAAATAGCTTTGATATTTAAGAATTTGGCCTCGGTCTTACTTAACCCTGAGGGAGATTGAAGATTCCTCAAGAAATAAATGATATCTATATACCAAGGTGAATCGATGAACTTCTGAGCCACCTACATGGTTGTTTCTTAGTTAGGATTCTATGAGAGATTGGTGATGAAGTTCATTCCCATAACATTGCAGTTTCATTGCACCATCAACTTTGTGAGGCCCTGTCCCTTGATGAGCTTTGTGGGATTTATTTTGAGGTCATACTTTAGCATGGTCGCGATCCACTTAGCTCTTCTTCCTCAGGGTCAAGCTGAGACAAGATATCCTTTACTAATTTTTTGGGAACATAAGCGATAATGTGGGAGTGTAATATGTAAGTTATGAACTCCTTTAGGGATTTCACTAAGGCGTATGCTTGCTTCTCCATAATGTCATACCTCAGTAGGGAATCCCTCGGCGTCCTGCTGAAGTAGGCTATAGGCTTCTCAAAATTATGATCATCTTTCTATAGCAATATGCTAGAAATGGTATGCTCTGAGGCGAATGAGAACAAGATGAAGTCCTTCATGAAGTCTGGGTTGACCAACACGGGAGATTTGGTTAGTGCTATCTTGATTTCTTCAAATGATTTTATGGCTTCGGGGTTCCATTTGATCGTGTTCCCATTTTTGAGCATAGAAGTGATATGTTTTATAATTTCCGCCAGGTTCGGGATGAACCTTCTCAAGAAATTCACCTTTCCCTGGAAGGCCTGCACCTCCATTTTGTTGTGCGGAGTGATGATTTTTAGGATTCCTTCAACCCTGTTGGGGTCTATCTCTATACCTTGTTTTGAGATGATGTGCCCCAACATCTTCCCCTCTTTCATTCTGAAATGTGATTTTTTCGGATTCAAAGATATGTCGAACTTCCTGCACTTTTGGAAAACCTTCCTCAAATGCCCGAGGTGTTGTTCATCAGAGTCGGAGTACACTGTGATGTCATCAAGATAGATCACAATAAATTTGTCTTTCTCCTCAGAAAATTCTATATCCATCACCCGCTAGAAGGTAGCTCCAACATTCATTAGTTCGAAGGGCATGTTAGCGTACATGAACATCCCCCATTGTGTCGTGAAAGTTGTATTTTCTTGGTTATCTGGGTGTACCATGACCTCATTATAACCTAAAAATCCATCCAGCATAGACATATTCTGGGACTCAACTACCTTCTACAGGATATAGTCCATTTTCAGGAGCGGGTAGTTGTCCTTGAGGGACACTTTTTTCAAATTCCAAAAACCTACGCACAACCTCACTTCGTCGCTCTTTTTCCTTACAGGCACCATATTTGTGACCCATTTTGAAAACCTTAAAGAAACGATAAATTTGGCTTCGAAAATGTTCTTTACCTCCTTTTCAACTAGCATCAACAACACGGGATTTATCTGTCACAACATTTTCTTGAAAGGCTTTTGGTCTTCTTTGAGAAGAATGACATGTTGAATCACTTTGGTGTCATAAAATTTCATGTCATCATAACTCCAAGTGAAAACGTCAGGAAAATCCTTCATGAGCTTGATGTAATCCTTTTTGACCTCTGGATTAAGCATCTTTGATAATTTTATTATCTTCAGATTTTCCTGGGTCTCAATATTACAATCCTCGATATCCTCGTCATTTCCAGTGATCTTGGGATTTCTAGCCATGTCGTTTTCATCAAAAAGATTTTCCAATGGAACTAATCCTTTTGGGATGATTCTTTAGATGTACTATGTCCCTTCCATCTATTTGGTTCTGGAAATGGTCATCATCACTGCGTGCATCTTCTCTCTCATCTTTTTCATAGCAATACTCATCATCAATGTTTATATTAGAAAACGTGTTGCTCATCTGGAGAAATATCTCCACTTGATTGTCATCCACAAACACTCGCCAATACTTTATATTATCAGGAACTACCAGCCTATGTTTGACTTCGATGTCATACTTTCTATTTGGAAAAATGTGAATTTTAAAAACTGAGGCCGAGGTGGCTAAGGCATCTGCAATTTGATTCTATCCCCTCAGGATCACCGATAAATTATACTCCGAGAATTCTTCGAGGATATCTAGCACTAGTTTTCTTTACTCTCTCAGTCTAGGGTGCTTGGAATGATATTTTAATTTCACTTGTTTTATAATGATCTTGGAGTCTCCATGCACCTCTATCCTCTTTGCACCCAATTTGTTCAAAATTCTCATGCCCAAAATCAGTGCCTCATTCTCAGCCATGTTATTAGTGCAGTCAAAAGCGAGTTTGTATGAGCATAGTTTTGTGCCTACCTTGGGAGGAATTATCCATATGAAGCCTTTGATCCTTCCTTGCTAACGACTCATCGAAACTCATGTTCCAGATCTTTTTCTTTGCATGGTTCTTCGGATCTATCCACTCTGCTGCCCGTCACGCAACTTTGTCATCAACAACCATGACAACTGCTAACTCTTCTTCTTCAAAACTCAGATCATTGTAAAATATGAAGGAGTCAATCTTAGTGTCAACGGATTAGATAGGGTGTTTGTTCAGCCATGTCTTACTACTCACCATGTATTTGAGCAGTACTTATCTATATAACCATCTATCCTGGTCAAAAATAGGGATGGTGGCCTACAACATGTCCATTTGTGGATTTCCCTTGAGTTTCGCAGCCCATGACCTGGATAATAGCATGCCAAATTTAGGGGGTATATCGGCCATGACCACGCCCATAACTAGATTCTTAGAAGGGATTTGGGCCAATGACACAACCAAATCTTTGATCAAACCCAAACATTTCACTTTCCTTGAATTAAAATAAAACAAATCCTTATAGGGCCTAGTGATGTCCAAGCCCAACTTGTCCATGATCACTTTGGACATGATATTGTGTGATGCACCTGAATCTAACATGGCATTATGCAAGGTCATATCATTGAACTTGAGACTGACATAGAATGGGGGAACATCCTCAGTATCACCCATCTCCTCCATGCGTGGACCGAACAAAATGGAAGGGTGATCATCATGGACATTCAAAGTGTTGGGAATTCCCCCCATCTTTAGCATTTTAATAATATGATCCCGATATTATCCTTTCTTGACGAGTTTGTTGAAAGGGATGGAGATTTTAATATTGGCCATTTTGTTCTCAAAGTTAAAAGGGGGAGATACTTTTTCTACCTCCTTGACCCATGTCTCCTAGCTTGTTTCTGGCGCTCTCCTTGAAACTTCCTCCTTTGAGTTTTCCTTTTCTATCGCATGCTTGGTTGGGTTGTCTTGCCTCAGTTGGCTTGTGGAAGGTGTATTCGCCAGATTTTTCCTTACGAGATTCATATGTTGAGGTTCTCTTATGGGATTTATCTGTTGAGGCTTCGTGGATGCCTTTTTTCTCTTGAGGTTGTATTTCTTTTGGAACTGCATGATGGCATTGTGATAACCTTTCCTGAATTCCTCTGTTTCCCAAGACAATGTGTCGTCCACCTCCAACATAATGTCATCATTTTCTCTCATGTATTGATCATTCTCTCTCTTCTTCAACAACACGTGTGTGTCCTTATCGTGGTAGAAATGCATTTGATCCTTGAACATCTAATCAAAATCTTTGTCTGCATAATTATTTTGGAATGGGGACCTTATTTTTTGGTCACCCTGGTCTCTTTGTTCCCTCTACCTAATCTGTGGGACCAGACCTCTTCTAGGGTTTTGATTCCTGGACTGGGGATCATGTTGTTCTCAAGTGGTGGGTTTGTTTCCCATGGACATTCTTTCCATCAGTTTCTCCATTGTCTTCATCATCAAGTCAAACTTGTCCTCTGAGGGTCGAGAGGTCGATGGATGCACATCTCCTTGGGGTTTCCTCTCGCCTCTGTTGAAGTTTTGTTTTATCTTTCCCGATGCCATCAAGTTTACCTCAAATTCAATTGCATCTCTCATCATAGTGTCTAAATTTGCAGATCTTCTCTCCCTTAACAACAACGCAGAATCATTGTCGAAGGAGTCAAGGCATCATAGTTGCATAACCCAAGGAGGCGGCTAGAATTTTACAGGAATAGATTTGTAAACCCTCATGAAACGGGCCAAGAACTCTTGCACCATCTTAGTAGGAACTCTCTTAATATTGTTATATCGTTAAAGGATTATTTTTGTCTCCCCATCTAGTAATGAAAGATGTTTCAAATGCGGCGATGTATTGAATGCTTGTTGTTGGGAAGGCTTTGAACCACTTTCTCACCTCCCTGAAAAGACTTTGCGCAAAAAACATCATTTTTGCATTTGCATGGTCTACCTCTTCTAGGTCAACAAAATTGTTGAACCAATCTAGATGCTTTTGGGATGAAATGTTTACTTCAACATCGTATATCTTGATCGTCTGGCTGTAGTTTTGGGGAAAATCATGCAGTTGGGCTAGCAGAACAAGGGGGGAGAATCTAGCGGTGATTTATCTAGGGGGGTTTGGGATTTGGGGGATGTTTTGAGTGGGATTTGTAGCTTGCGGGATTAGAGATTTAAACCTCTCCTCGTCAAAAACTATATGGTCCAACTTGGTTTCTGATTTAGACCTTAACAAATTCTGTTCGAACAAAGAGTCAAACTTGAGGTCATCAATCCTTTGAGCCCCATCCTTGGGAAAGGATATATTTATGTCTAGGTAATAGAATGGGTCTTGTCCCTACTCTCTTACCCCGTGCAGAAGTATCTCAGGATCATACACATGCTCTACAAGGTTAGGGTCAAGATTGGCTCTGGTATAAATGGTTTTTGGAGCCATGTTTTCTAAATGGTGCTACTACGTGGTATTGGAAGTTTTCACTAGAGTTGTTTGGGTAAAGGTTTCAGCCAATACAAATTTTTGCACCATTGTTACCCTCAGGGGTCAAAACTATAGATTTAGTCATTCTCCTAGGGAAAATTCATTTAATTTCATCCCTGGCAATGGCGCCGAAATGTTAGCACTCTATAAACTTCGTTTGATTGAGGAAATGAATGACAAAGGAAATCTACAAACCAACTTTGAGGCCCGAAAATAGCCTTTCAGACCTAGAGAGGGCTCTCTCTCGACACTTCATTTCTATACAGAATATAACTTTAAAATCTGGGCTAGAGTTAACACCTTTAAATAATATTTTCTGGTTCTATTGGTGAATATAAGCAAGACCTTGGGCTATGGAGTTGATTTAAGAAAACGATAGAAAAAAATGACTCAGTGACTGAAATCGAGAGGATAAAGGATAAATGAGCAACAATCTTCAATTAAAAATCGTTGTGTGTGGCGAGAGAAAACACATGAATCAACTTGAAGCACCATTGGGGATGAATTCATAGTTAACTTAGAAGAAAAAGAGTTTGTCTAAATGGCGTGAATTTATAGCACTACACAGTGAATTCTAGATTTGAAGTCACATTCCTATTTAGAAAGAAATTATAGATGTGAATATAAAGAGCACAGGAAAACACATACACAAAGAAAGAATACAATACATCAAACTGCCACCATTGGAATCTTTTCATCCAAGCTTCAGGAACTTTGCATTAAATTTCAATCGAATAAAAAAACTATAATCAATAGTCACTGTCTACACTGTTTTTCCAACCAACATGGCTTACATTAAAAATATGGAATATATAGACAAGGGTGTGCCGCTTGGGCTACCCTGCGCTCTAACTACTATCCATAGAAACTAGGTTTCGACTACTCTCTGTCAGATGGCTCTTCGAATGGATTTTTTATAAAAATATAAAATGATTGTACTCGACCACATCATAGTTTCTTGTCTTTTCCACGACATTTCAGTCATCAGCAAGATCTGTTCATTAGAGAATTATGTGTCGATGCTTTCCTTTGACAGGATTCTCGATGATCAAGTCTTCTGTTAGACTCCTACCACATATTGTAATGGCCTTGATCTCTATCGCACGATTATTTGCCGGTGTGTGCAAGTGGTGGGTTATTTCAGACTGTTGCAGGTGACTCCAAAATGATGACCCCATATAGGGAACCATGCCTCTCTTCAAACTATCACTTGTCTAACGTATACCTGTTCTTCACAATGGATGAGATTCCATCATTGTACGTTGTATGTTTTTCGTGTGGGTATCTGTCAGAGTCCAAGCCCAC
>JZKD02S2308067.1:13239-33384 GCA_000966675.3 Picea glauca | reverse complement strand
TAACTCAAGTTGATCTTGCATTTTGAGAAGGGACTTGTTATACGATAATACAGAGCGAGACCTAAATTTTCTTGAAAATATCTTGTGTACTTAGAATTCTAAATCAATTGAATGATATGTTATCTTTTATGTGTGATATGGTTAAATGGTTGTAGTTTACATGTGAATGCCATTGCAACTCTGTTTTTCCCATTCTCCGTTAGGAAATGTTCATGACTGCAACATGTTTAAATTATCATGCACATGAATGATATGAATCTAGTTAATTTGAAGGTCTATATGCATATTCTCCTTACCCTTCCCTATCCTATTTTTCTCGATTGCGCTTTGGGTGATACTTCTTCCCTCCCAGAAGATGAAAATGACAGAGCACTAGACTACATCGGAACCTTTTTTTTCTAACTTGAGAAGGCCCCTGGTCTGATCACTTTTGCGCCAACATGAAGTACGAAGGACTCAAAACTTAATGACCACACTCCTCAAACAAAGGATTTATTCACTTGCTTGAGTTCCTCCTTGGAACCTCACACTTTCTTTTTCTCCTAAGCTTCATTCACTTTGATCAAGTGAACCTTCATGCATACTTGCATGTCTCTCGTTATATTTTGAGGATTAAAACTTTATGGGCCCACACACTCCTTGCACTAACTCTCTTGATCTTGGGACTTTTAAAATTCTCCTATGCACTCCTTGCACCTTCTCTGTACATAATTAGACCATCTCTCGTGAGCTTCTGAACTTGTAGAACTTTCAACCTCCGCACACTTTGCATTGGAACTGTGCACTCCTTGCTCAAACACTACCAGAATAGAAACAATTGAAACTTATAACAAAATTGTAAACTCATTCAGTAAACAAACATCATCCATACAGATAGATGCGGAAATACATTAACACAATATCTATTCAATTCCAAAAAGAATAGAAACATAATTTACAGTATCTCTCAGGAAATTTGAGAGTATTCTTATTCATTCCAACAACTTACTTTATCATAGATTACATTGATTTATACATGAATTGGCTTCTCGATTCTTCCCTCCATACTGATCTAGTGCTTTCACATAGTATTAAAGGCATTCCTATCACTAAGCTTATTACAGTAAATGCTCATTTACATTCTCAGATATGAGTCGATGTTCAAATTCAGCACAATCCTACAGACATTAAAGCAATTACAACTATTTGGAGTACATACAATGGCTCTAGTCTTTTAGATCTCATGGGATCTTTAATTACAAAGGTCTTAAAATTTAAAAGTTGCTCCTTCCTTGGAATCCAAACCAAATAATGTGCGTTGGGCTATATGCTGAGTCACCTTCCACCACGCCTCATTAAATGATGACAGTGATGCTCCTACATCAGCGACCCTCACGCCCTTACACAGGTGTACGTTACATCATGAATTATATACAAAAGGATTCTTTGGTCTTCAAAACATGTGTACTAAGCCAATGCGCACTGAATCAATGGTTGTGCACCTATTCCTTTAGTGCGTCATCCCTTCACACTAACATGTGGTGCTGCATTCATTAAGATGTTTCGTTTTTAGTGCACCATTCCTGTGTAAGTACAAAGGTGCGCGCAAAACATTAAACTATGCGATGTATCATTTTACAATTGCGGGCACTCCTTTGGTGTGAGATTCTCACACACTAACGTAATACGCGTAGAACCAAAATAAATTTCTATACTATTAGCTCATGAACTTATATTTAAGGTATAGTTACATGGAGTTTTACACTTTGGGGTTTATCCTAGGGGTATTAAACATTCATCGACATTGTTGGTCCTTCTACGTCAATCACCATTTTCACTTCCAAGTGTCGAGAGCCACATGCATTTAAAGCATAGTCCAAAATGATAGTTGTATCATAAAATAATTTTTAATACTAGGAAATGTGAACTGACACATCCTCTATAGTTACCCGACATGTTGACCATCTATCTGCATGTCCATCCACCTTTTGAAATACACTTGCATCTCTCTGTTAGCATGGCTGGCAGGGTTTTGACCACATCCTGAGCATGCCTGGCCATGTTAAGGGGCTAGGTCAAAGGTTTGATTTAGTGGGACTACAATGTGCACGATTTCGTTGTTGTTCCTATAAATTTGAAAATTGTGACTATTTCCAGGTGCAGGGTGTGGTCTCCTTTCATCAGTGTTTTCGATATGGGAGGAAGTGTGTGGAAGCGGGGATCATAAACTCCTTCTTGTATCGCTCAAACCCAAGGCGATGCTTCGGCCTTATCAATTATGTAGTCTCAAGCACGTTAACCTCCTCATTGTTTTATCCATTTTATATCTCTCAAATTTCTTTGAAAATTCTTAAGTATAAATCACATAAAAGAAAATTTTACTAAAACTTTTTCTGCAACTTCTTCTAATTTATTATAAAAACAACTCAAAATAAAAATCATTTATTTCATTAATCATCGTAATTTTTTAACAATATCACAACCTTAATTCAAACTTCAGAAGAAATAAATCCCTCTACATTTGCATTCATAAGCAACAATTCACAAAGAAAAAAAATAATTCTCTAGAGTTTAACTTATCAAGGTACGTTGTTAACAAAATTACCACATAAATGATGTATAAGGATTAAATATTTTTGTATTTAATCTTGAAAGTTTAAACTAGTGTTATCTTATGTTATCACTATTGACTACATGCATTATTCGAGGAGAATGTGGAAACTCTCAGGAAATACTTATCACTATATGACATGGCCAGTAGATGCAATTCGTCTCACAGATTATCGTGATCACCTTTCGGTATTATCATGCCATCGAATGTAAGAGATTTTTTTTTAAACTATAGTGTAACAATGTTAGTCTTCCTAAAAAAACCATTCATAAATTTGTTTTGTTTTAATTATTTTTTAATCTGACTATGCCTAAAAAGAAATCGCATTCACAATGAAAATATGAGCTAGAAACGAATAAAAGCTCAGTCTTTAATATTTAGTAACTAAGGAAACAAATTTATTTCAATAAATAAATCATGATAATAAGTAAATACAAATTATAGTGCATAATATAAAATCGTCATTCGAAAATGCACCAAGTAATGTAGTGAAAAAACACTAGATAATAGGCGGTCAATGATACTTGGCCAGTATGGGACTAATGATATATCATAGAAATTAAAGTATGCACAATCTTGATGTTTTCATTAAAAGGATAGTATTGATAAATTGTTTGCATCACTTTGGAGCCGATGAGGAAGATAATACCAAAAAGTTAATTCTTACGAATGGGCTAGCGAATTTGTGACTTATCAAATACTATTGGTTGTGAGTTTTGTGGGTTCCATAGTGACGCATTTCTTAGACATGCATGTAATGATATATACTATAATTTATTTATTTTTTTAACTTAAAAACTTAGCATTTATATTAAGCAAAAGATATAAATACACTTTATAAAAAGTTAATACGAATAAAGATAAAAAAAAATAATTAAGATCATGATTTTAAAAGGATCCAAAATTTCAAAAAGGCTACCTACTATCTAAGTAATTTTTATAGTTTTATGAAAAGAGATAAAAACTTTATGGGTATAAATTTTATCTAATCAAACAATCAAATTACCTTATAAAACATAGAGAAATATGATATTAGAATAAAAAATTCTGATTGAGGACTTTCTATTTAATACTTTTTTAAAGGTTGAAGGATTTATCTTCATATGCCATATCTCCATGATCTTGCTATGTAGAAACACAAATTGGCATTAATATGCAATGTAATCAATTTTTTTTCCTTAAGCCCAAAGTACTATAATGAAATAGAGTAAATTCATTACAATTAATAAATCATAACTAGGTGGATCACCATAAAATGTTGCAACATATTGTCATTCATCACATATACAAATGATACATCATAATCATATCACATAAAATAGCATGGAGTTTTGAGGTTCTTTTCTTCACAAAGTCTAATATTTAATACCAACAAAGTTCACCATTCAATATGATGACAAGTCTAGAAAGTGCATCCAAATAATTATTTCCTTCTTACCAATGAAAATATCTTATTTAGGAAAGTTCCCGTTGGAGTAGGGTTTAGGTCCCAATGAGGACAAGAAACATGGCACACAAATCACACTATAATTAACTCAACAATCCCAACAAAATTGACAACATGCCTCTAGTTCAAATCCCTTAGTGTAGTGGTGAGATCGTTGGACTTACTACACCCCCCATTCCCTTAGGATGTTGGCATGAAAGGGTCTTACTACTGAATTAAAAACCCTTGAAAAATTTTGTAGTAGTGGTGCCCCATTTGTTCCACAATGATATTACTACCATGTTTAGGCCCTTAGAAATGTCATCCCAAGGGCCCATAAAAATTAATAACAATATTGGTAGGCTCACTACCACAAATTGTTATCTCTTTCTAAGTACACAAATCACCATGTGTTTCCCTTAGGCATACCCCTTCTCATAATAGGTCTCCATTTTTAAAACACTCTAAAGTGGTTATCAAATGTAACTAGTTTCCCCTTCCCCCAAACAACTTATTTTATTTTCTCCTTTTCATCCCAATTAACTTTTATCATCTTTTCTTGAGTCTTTCCCAATATTCCCAATATTCAATAATTTCTAACATTGGGTCAAGGTGTTATTCCACATTGGAGCATGATTCCTATACTCATATATAATTCCCCCATCCATTAGAAGTTTCTCAACAAGTCATAGGTTTGTGCACTAAAACCAATACATGTGTAACATCATCATGAATCATAATAGGATATAATGCCAATTTTCATGCATATACATGTCATTAGTACCATTCATCCGCAAGTAAAATAAAATAACTTTAATTTCATTATTTGTAATACCTATCATTAAGTAATCATAAGGGATCATCAATCATATAAGTCTAGCATAATCAATCAACACTAATGAACACAAATGGGGGATGGTGAATCCAAAACACCATTTATTGCAAACATCTAGCTAAATCATAAGAATTAGGAAAACCAGGTCATGCATAAGGTGTATCACAATCCTTCCCCTCTAACAAAGGATATGGTCCTTCAAAGCTATGAGATCAGTGAACAAATGTAGATGAAGTTTCCTAATTTATAGATTTAATTCCTAAGTATCATGATCCTTTATATAGTGATTCTAGTGAAATTTGACCCAATATATTGCTCTATCCCAAAGGTCATTTTTTTATTTACTATCAATGATCCTTAGAGGCTCAGTGAGAAGCTCTCTTGTTGCCTTAATATTGATAAAATAAAAAACCAATACATGGCTAGGGTTAAACACAAACTTGTTAAGTAGAGACACATAAAATACATTATGAACTATCACATGTGGCGATAGTGCCAATTTATAAGCAACAAAACCCATTTTCTCCAATATTTGAAAAGGGACATCATATCATGAAGTAAATTTCTTCCACTTATGTAGGTGAAAGGAAAATGTCTATTTCCTGATTCTAAGAAACACTTTCTCTCCAATCTTGAAGCTCCAATCTAATATTCTATCATCTACATAGTATTTGTAATCATCTTGAGTAGTCTTCAAATTGTTTTTTGATTTCTTTATTGTTTTCTCCATTTCTTCTAGGGTGCCACTTTTTTGTGTTAGTCATACTTCCAAGTTTCCCCAACTAAAAAATGAATTACATTTTTTTTAGTACAATCCTTTAAACAAACTCTTCTTTATGAAGTGATGATATCCACTTTTGTTGGAAATTGTTTTGAGGGAAATTTGTATTCCCAACTCCTTGATCGATCCATTACATACGTATTGAGAATGTATTATAAACTCCTATTGACTCTTTTGATCCAACCAATAGTCATTGGATGGTCAATTGTATTGAAACTCAATTTCATATGCAACTCAAAAAAAAATCTCTACCAAAACTTTGAAGTGAAGTTCCATACATGACAAGTTATAACTACTTTTGGAACACCATGTAATCTTACTACCTATATATTGAAGACATGGGATATATCATATGCTTGATGAGTGATAACAATTGGTACAAAGTGGGTTATGCTTTTTAATTGGTTGACCACTACAAATATTGAGTCATCAATCTTTAAATTACATGGTAATATAGAAAATAAATCCATGGATACTTATTTCTAGTTGAAATATAGTGAACAAGGTATTCAACATCCCATGTAGATGTTGATGTTCTATTTTAATCTACTAATATTCTAGACATCATGTCACATAAGCAAAATTATATGATTTTATCCCTTGGTAGTAATATAGTGGCTTCATAGTTTGGTCATTTATATGATATCTAGCATGTATAGAATAAGAGAGTCATACATTTAATGAAACACCAATATCTTGAAATCATTGTGATTTGCCACATAGGTTTAATTCCTCCATAATAATATTATGTCTTTAGCTAGATTCCAATGATAATGCTTTATAAATTATTGTTTAGTCCAATACTTCATTTTTCCTAATACCTAACATAATTCATGGTAAAACTTATATTCATTATATCTCATCCCAATCACCATTCTCAAATCTTACTAAGTTTGATAAACAACAATTATGTGTTTCCTTTAAGTTGGAGAATTTGCAACCATGTTTTCTTTTCATTTTATGTGTGATATGTCAAAACCATAACTGTTGAGAAATTACAATTAATGTTATTGTTTAGAAATCAAATGAGTTTGGGTATAAAAATGTCTGAAACATTCATTTTCCATCCAAATTAAAAAAATTCTACCAATCAAATAATGCCTCCATGAATTTAGTATTGGACATATTATACACCCACCTAGTATTTCTTTACCTAGGATGATTAGTATATGTTAAGGTCACCCCTAGTCATAGATATCCCCCCTAGATGATAGCGCCATTTCCTCCTTATTCATCACTTAGTTTCACTTCAGTTAGACTAGAAAAGTAGATTCTTGCATGGAAACCTCGATATCATCACCAAGTGTTGTGTTCTCACCTCAAGATCATCACCATGAGGGAAAAAATAACTTGGCATCATGGCCAGGAAGGTTCCACACAAGTGCATGCATGATTTTATCCTCACTCCACTTATGATTATCCAATTAACTTATGACTACATGGTCAGTTGACTAGGACTAGGTGGAAATTCACTTGAGATTCCTTTAGTGGGTTTTCACATCTCTTTAGATAAATACTATGGAACATTAGTTCAGCCATGTAGATTATATCACACATATTTTTACATTATCTCATTTGGTTAATGCATTTCTTTACTATTTCTCTCCATATTCTCTCTCTCTCTCTCTCTCTCTCTCTCTCTCTCTCTCTCTCTCTCTCTCTCTCAACTTTGTAAGCATTGTGTGAATTTTTGCTAGATAGATTCTCTGTGTAGGTTTCAACCAAATTATACATGGTATCAGGGCCCATGGGTTTGTAGAAAGAAGGAACACAAGAACTCATTTGTAATTATAGAATATTGAAGCATTCATAAATAATATAATTTTCATCGTCATATCTTCTCATGCCATACAATTGATTCGATTGAAAGCTAAAGATCCTTCTTCTTATCAGGGGAAGAGGATTATATTGAAAAACCATGGAAACCAAAACTGAACCCACATCAACAATAGAGAAATTGAAATAATTCAATCACATAGATGAGGCTTTCATTCGCATTTACATGTCCATCTCTCCCAAGTTATTGTTTCATATTGAATCTTGAAACACTCCAAATGAGGTTTTGACTACTTTGGAAGGTCTCTTTGGAAAACATGACAAGATGTGCGGCCACATGGTCGAGATTGAGTTAAATTCTCTAGATTCAATAAATTTTGAGAATATCCATAAATTCTTCATGAAATTCAAATCCTTACTCCTTTATCTAAAACGATGCGGGATTGATAAATCAACACAACATAAATGATTAACTCTTGCTATTTTTTTGAAGTTGGGTCTGAAATATAATTTTTTTGTCTCCACATTCCATACCATGAGGATTATATAGGGAGAATCTTGGACAATGCTATAATTTTATGTTTTCATTACATCCCTAATGCATGAGAAATAGAATCCCATCAAAATGGGAGCAATGAAGAGCTCCAAATAACATGCACTTGATATGCATGAGAGTAGAAAATCCAACTCAAAATCCAAATAGAAAGGAAATGAAAGGAATGATGATGAGAAAATAAAGGGAGGCAATTTCAAAGCCTCTGATGAATCCTCCAACTCCAAAATCGGAAAGGGAAAGAAAGGGAAATCAAAGTGCAGTTTTTGAAATTGTGGCTACCATACTAAATCATATTGCATGAATAAAACCATACACCTCATGGATAAAAGACTCCAGCATAACAATTTTGAGGACTGCATTCCGAACAATTGAAAGAAGAAGTTGGGAGATAGAGCACCCCCCAAAAAAGGTAATTCACATGCTATAATTACAATTAATTCTTGTACTATTTCATGGATTATTGATTCAGGAGCATCTCACCACATGGAATCCACAAAATAATTTTTTTCATATTTAACTACATGCATGGGTCCTCCCATTCTCAGGGGTGATGATTCCCTGGTAGAAGGCACTGGAGAAGGAAGAGTATATCTCCATAAATATACTCTTTGTTTACCAGATAACACATACAGGAACAAGGAAAAGGGAACAATTCTTACCATATTCCATAACCATATATGACATGCAAGAGAACTCCAAGATTACTATTGGTGAGGTAAATCACCAGTCTAGATTGTACACATTTTCCAAATTTATTTCTAAATATTATTCAACATTGATTGTAACATCCCATCTATAATCCTTGGTTTAATTAATGCTTAATGTAGATATAATGTATTTTCATGGCCAAGCAATCTAATATGATAAATGTATTACTGGATTTTAATAAATAAATTGTGATGCCAACTACTAGGGATATGGATAGAGATGCGGGATGATTAATCCACAGGATAAGGGAATGTCGAAGAGGGGTGCAAGGGGGAAAATATTTACGGGTATTAATACAAACCTACATTCTTGAATTTAATCAGGATTATGTATTAAACTTCTATTTTTTGTTTGAGTGTGGAAGAGCCCAATCATTGAATTGATGTAAGAGGGTGGATATGAAGAGTCACATCCCATAGTTATTGGGAGAAGAAAATTGAAGACAATAATTTGAGAAAAGAGTGTAAGTCAAGAAAGTAAGATGAAGAGAGGAAAAAATTGTATGAGAGAGCAGGAAATTTTTGATAGTTAGATTTTTGGTAAACAATAGGTAGAGAATAAAGAAGAATAGAATTGTATATAAAGAAACAATGGTGGGTGAATTCTGGATCATTTAAGGAGTTTAATATTAAAGAAACAAGTTGTCAAGATTGCATAAGAGCTAGGTTCTCATTTCTAAAGAGTGAAATTCCATGAGAGTTGCACTAGAGTGGTAAACTTGTTTCTTGTTATTTCCTAGAAATGTTTCTAGCAATGAACTTTCTCAATTTTCCAAGTAGTGAAATTCCTAGTTACTTTCACTAGAGAGACTCTGATAATGGGAATACTGATGGACTGAGAGTAGTGTAGGAGTACATTCCATGGGTAGGGAAAGTCAATAGGAAGAGAGTTGGGGTGAAATCGGGATAGTTGTAGGAGAATACCAGTGGGATATGGAATTTTTCTGAGCTATGAGTAGATAGTGAGGGACCACCCTCTTTTTTGGATTGTTAGCCCCATATCCGAGGTGACCTACCTTTGATATCTATAATATAAGTTATATGTATGGGTGTAAAATCCGTCCCAAGAACTGGTTGCATATCTTATTTAAGAAGATAAGTGGGTTATATGTTTTATGTGTTATATTATGATATTAATGAATGTGAATTAATTTTATGTTTAATTAGTATTTATATGTTTCTATGTTGATTTATTTAACTACATTCATGTTGTAGATGAATTTTAGTAATAATATCATACAATATATAAATATGTTTGCAATTCGTAGTAAGTAAGCTACAAGAATTAGTTATCATAAAAAAAATTAATTTATGTATAATTCTAAATGTAATGGCCCTCAACTGGGCTAGGGTATGTTACATTATGGCATCATAGATTTTGGTTCGAAAACCAGGATATTGAATAAGTTGGGAGAATTTTGAGGGATCGATGGCCAAGATCTCTTTTGATTTTGAGACCAAAATACCTAATTCATATAAGTTCAACCCAAAACATTATTCATTTTCGACAGTTTGGAAAGTGAAGCAGATCGATGGTATGGATCTATTTTCGATGGTTTGGAGAGTGATGGAAATTGATAGTCTATATTTTGTTTTCAATGGTTTGGAAAGTGAAGTAGATTAATGGTATGGATTCATTTTTGGAGGTTTGGAGAAGTTAAAGGATCGACGATTGAGATTCATCGGCATAGTTAGGAGAAGTATGGTGAATCAATAGTCAAGATTATTTTTACTAAAAAGTCAATGACCCATATTCATCTTTGATTTTAGTTGAAAAATGCTTAGTATCAAAGTTTGGAAAATATCTTGAGTAAATTAATCGGGCAAGGAAATTACAGATCAATGATGGTTGATGATCAGGGTTTGATAGATATTTATCAAAGGTTTCATGCGTCCAAAGGAAATCACTAATATTCAATGGTTTATGATCACGGGTGGGTAGAATTATTGAGGTGTTAATTTCATCCAAGACAAGTTTTCAATGATGAAAAAAATGAACAATGGGGATGATATTTCATTCCACATCAACATCCATGTGTCATCCCATGTCAACTAGATTTCCATTTTAGCATCCATGTGTCATACCATGTCAACATTTACATGTCATGCCACGTCAACATATTTTCCACATCAAATTACTTGCCACATTAGCCATGATCCAAAAATGATAGGTTTTACTGACAAATTGCAAGTTAAGTTTAATGTATTTTATGCATCGGATCGATAAGAATGCGAAATACATAAAATTTTCTATTTGTTGTGGAATATCAATTATGAATTTTACCTGATGCACATTAATGATTAAAGAGTTCAGCCATTATAAACCATGATACAAATTAAGAGAAGATAACATAAAATAGGAAAGATAAGTAGATGCAAGAACATCTTAACATAGTTCACCAATCTTTGGCTACGTCTCTGGGCCCACTTCCAAGTGGAGGACCTCTTTATTGCTCTTCAAATTCTCAAGTTCTCTTTACATTGGCTCTTTGTTTTTAAAAAAGTATTTTGATATGTTGTACAGTACCTCCTTGTTCAGATACATACATGCCTCATCAAAATCCTCTCAAAAACATGACCAAAATGCCTCTCAAAACATGAGAAATGGCCAAATTATACAAGCTGCTCCTAAAAATACCTGCATCAAAAATTTACCTCTCAAGCTCAAAAATCTTGTTTTATATATTTTTTAGGCCTAACAAGAGGATCCCAACTTCCCATGAAGATATGACCTCTTTTTGGGATCAAATCCCCCTTCAAATGGCCAAAATAGCTTAAAAAAAAAAATTTGGGCAAAAACTTTAGGTAAAATACCCACTTTGTAAAAAAAATTTAAAAATACATAGAGTAGCCCCTTTTTGGTGGCGCACATCCCTTGGAAATATTCATATGATATTCATATGGCCAAGAACTAGCCCTTTGTTTTGCACGATGGCCTATGATTGGCAATAGCTCCTAGATTCAAGCACTTTCACATGTGACCTCAGTCTTTGGATAACCTCCCCCGCGCTTTTCAAGTGCATAAGCTCCGATCTTCTGGCATATCCAGATATCCAAGGGCTTAATGCCTATCGTTTTCCCCTTAGACTCAGAGATTAAAATAGATTCATATGGTGGTATGGGTGCCTGAGTGCTAGGGCTAGGCCCCAACCCAATCCGTTGTTCCATTATACAATACATTACACTTTAAATATAATGTTGTGGGCTTGTGTTAAAAATCCCCTCCCTCGGCGCATTGGTAATGGAATTATCCTCAAATATTTGTACTCAGTCATAGGTCATGGGTTCAAAACCCATGGACCCCCAAACAATTGTTTTTAAATTGCTACTCAATTGATGACTAGCTGCCACATGGCATCCCACGCCTAGGCCACATGGTCCCACCACATTTACCTGAAGATTGACAAGTGTCACACTACAACTGGTCCACGCCTGCATCCCCTGCCCAGTCACATGTCACCACCTGCCTCTTCCACGTTACCATAATGAAGTATCTTGGTGATGTCATGCTAACGTTAGCATTAACTTTTTTCCAGTTTGACCATTGACTTTATGGTTTTTTGAGAAAATAGCCAGAGTGGGATAACTATCGCATACAGAGCCCATTTGAGAAAGTAAATATGTGGTCAGAATTAGCATGATGAGCCAGTCGTAATGGAATTGGTTTCATTAAATTTTGAGAATTTCATTTTTGAGCATTTTCTAGACCTAGGGAGCCTCCTGGATCATTCCTCCCCACTTGGAAGCTTTTGGAGCACCAAAAGTATTCTTTTACTCAGGTAATAAGCAAGGGTATTGCCTCCCCACTTGTATTGTATTATTCATCCTTTCTGTTGGGACAATTATCACCTGACTAATCACAACAAACATAAAAACTAAGATAACATTGTTTATCAAAGTAATCATCCCATTTATTGCACAATCATCTAAATTATTTGTTGCATTTAGCAGCCATACGCCACTAAATAGAAGAAAAATAAACAACAATATTGAATATGCAAATGAGAATGACAAAACATGCTTCCCCTTCTTAATAGAACAGTAATCAAAGTATGCAACTAAACCTCATGTTGTACATGTTTTGACACTTTATGATTGTTCAAAACATACGGAACCATATCATGTTTAACATCACTAACTTCCTATTTTGTTACAAACATAAGTGTTAAACTTTTGCTTTCATTTACCATTCTTTTTAACTTCCCTGTAGTTGCAAAAGATATGTCAGTTTTTATGTGATGAGCACGAACAATGTACTCTTTCCCATCTTTCTTGAAGCAATATTTATTTTCCTCCCTGTAGAATATGGATTTTCTATCATAAAGGTATGGGCTTCCTAGGACAATTCCACATATGTCTAGTGGTACCATATCAATCTCTACTTCATCAACATAATTAGAGGTGTTTGCGAACTTAATTTTACATTGCTTGGTTACTTGCAAATTATTATCACCAGATATCCATCCCAATGGTTATGGTCTAGAATGTGGCTTACATTCAAGTCCCAAATTATTTACAACCTCTTCACTGATTAGATTGGCTTGTGATCCACTGTATACAAGAGTATCAACTTTAACTTTATTTGTTATGACCCTTATGTGGAAAATTTCACTCCTTTTACACTCATCATTTACTACATCTGAATTAGAAGAACTAGTTCTTGCAACAAAATTTATACCTCAGATTCCCATAACTACAAATTTTGTCTCATCACTGAAGTTTGATACACGATCCACTTGATCTATTGCAGCTGTGGTATTCTTTCTCCTGTGATTGGCATACTTATTTGGATTCAACTCATGATGTAATATCCAAAACTGATCTTCATCGTGGCCTACCTTCTTCCAATGCTTGCAAGTAGGCTTCTCCTTTCCTGATGTGGTTGTCTTCTTCTCTTTCTCTTTTCTTTTCCTTGGATCCTTTCTTTTCCAAGTATCTGTAGAAACACTATGACCAACATTCCCTTTACTTGATTCAATGTGAATAGCTTGTACACATACTTCATCAAAGTTAGAGGGATTTAACATAAGAATAGTGTGCTTGAGTGGTGCAGGCACGCGCTCGCTCGCACGCCCGCTCACAGGATCTTCTCTTTCTCACGGCCCAAAGAACTCAAATGTTCTTCTATTTCCCTATCGGGAAATATGCACCCATAGAACTCTCTCACGGGATCTCTATTTTTCTATCGGGAAATCGGACTTCGCGCTATCGCGAGGTCAGTGGTCGAGCATTTGACTCTTGAACCCCCGAATGCCGATATAAGTCAATGTTGACCTTTCACCTTCCTTATATCAGGATTTCTCCTATTGTGATGTCGGCACTGGTGGTGTCGAGCAACTCGGTTCTCCGACTCCCAAACCCCAATACGCTGAAACTTCGATGCGCTTGCGAGTTGACTTTTCAATGGTCCTGTCACCTCGTCGGGATTTTGGACTTCGTGGGATCACGAATCCTGAAGTCAATATTTTGGGACTTTACTTTCCCTGAACTCCGATACGGTGTGCCACCTGTCCACTGACTGAATTCTCCGTGGCCCCACACAATTCTTGTACTCGTTGGGATATCGCGTTTCGCGATTTCGCGATTCCTGCAGAATTTTTTTGGAGTTTCAATCTATGAAACCCCGATACACGATATACATGTAGATCCAACGACCCTTGTGGCTCATATCAAAGGCCCTGCCCCTTCTGAGCTTTTAGATTCTAGAGGATATGACGCCATATATCCCCCGCACCTCTAAAAGATTTGATGGCCCACAGATTATCATGAATCCTCCTTGGAGAACATCGACCGTTCATTTCTTCTTTGATGACCTCTGAAAATTTAACCAAGTCTTCCTTCGTGAAAACTTGTTCTCCCTGCATGCGAACTTGCGACGCTTCTTGCCAACCTTCAAGGCACTTCTATGTGTTGTCCTTCAACAAATCCGAAGGATTTATCCTTCCTGAGCTTCTCCACGACCTTCAAGTCCTCAGAAAGAAACTCTTCCACACACTCCTTGTGGCACTCCTTCAACCACGTCTAAGTGTTGAAGCTTCTCAACTCTGCACACACCTGCAACAACGTTCCTTCGATACTTCACTCAGGTTGGCAACCCTGAGACTTTATTCAGCCTGTGCACTCCTTGCATGGATCCTATGCCTGTCTGCACTTTTGGGATGAATGAGAACAAGAGATATCTCTATCTGAACCCTCTGTCAACGCACTCGTTGTGGACACTTCAACTACACTCCTTGCAGGAATTCTCTGGCTCAAATAGAGAAAAAATTGAAACTCATTCCATCACCCTTTTAGACTTCAAACTCAACATGAAATCACATACACAACATATAAAAGAAAATGTATAACTGGAAGCAAACATACATGAGCATATCATTCAACATCAATACACAGAGAACAACACGAAACCATGAATTTGAATCAAAGATTTCTTCTTATTAATTCAAATATCTGTACATGGGTGTTCTTACACAACTCTCTGCATGCTCTTGCTCTCTTCAACAATGATGCTTCATCTCCCCTAATGTTACAATGCATAATGAGGGTGTCTATATCCCGTTTCCCTCTTGCGTTCTCAAACAGTCTAATCTAGAATTAAATTTCTATCTACCTGCATTAACTACTTTAAATGCCTCTACCTACTAAGGCCGAGATCAATCCGCTCAATTTCCATTTACAATATACAAGTGCGCTTCATTAAATTGTTACATTTAAGATTGCACAACAACTCCCAAGGTGATTTCAAAAACTTTTGTCGGCGCTTGTCCAACTGTCCTCCGCTTCCGCGTTGGCTCGCTTGATGTGGGAGATGCTACTGCATCATACTCCCTCACTTGAAAACTTTCATGGGATACTGTCCATGAGCTCCTACACGGTCTGTCCATGCTTCTGTATCTCTTCTTCAGTCTCCCAGCTGGCATCTTCAACTGGATGGTTCTTCCACTTGACCAGATAGTCAAAGTATTTCTTTCGCCTAGTCCTCTTGCTTACTCTTTTGTCCAGTATGCACTCCATCTGTGGCTTCTCTGCAACTGGAATCTACTTTGTCCATTGGATCACTGGCTGCTCATCTCTAGTCTTTGTTTCCTCAGCCCTGTATGGGTACAAATCTGAGATGTTGAATATCAGAGAGATTTCGATCCCATTGGGTAATTCAATCTCATAAGCATTTGTCCCATATTTCTTCAAGACCTTGTAGGGTCCAGTTTTCTTCATCTTCAGCTTATTGTATGTTCCCCTCAGAAACCTTTCCTTTCTCAAATGTGCTAGAACCAGATCACCAACTTCAAACTGAATTTGTCTCTTATGCTGATCTTCTCTGCGTTTATATTCTTGGCTTGATTTCAGCAGTCACTCCTTCACCTGGTTGTGAAGTTCTTTCATCGCTTCTGCAAATTCCTCTGCACTAGTGCTCCTAGTAGCAGTCTATTCTGAATCCCTCAGTTCATAAATTCCTCTCAACTGCATCTCATAGACAACCTGAAATGGACTTTTCCCTATACTCCTGTTGACTGAGTCATTGTACGCAAATTCTTCCTGTGGTAATATGTGGTCCCACTAGTTGTGGTGCTCTGTTACCAATCTTCTCAACAAATCTCCCAGACTTTTGTTGACCACCTCTATCTGTCCATCCATCTGAGGATGATAAGCTAAACTAAATGACAAGTTAGTTCCCAGNGCTTGCACACCCACTCACAGGATCTTCTCCTTCTCACGGCTTGAATAAATCAAATGTTCTTCTATTTCCCTATCGAGAAATCTGCACCCACAGAACTATCTCATGGGATCTCCCTTTTTCTATCGGGAAATCGGACTTCGCGCTATCGTGAGGTCAGTGGTTGAGCATTTGACTCTCAAACCCCTGAATGTCGATATAAGTCAACGCTGACCTTTCACCTTCCTTCTATCAGGATTTCTCCTATCACGATGTCGACACTTGCGGTGTCGAGCAACTCAGTTCTCCGACTCCCGAACCCCGATACACCGAAACTCCGATGCGCTCGCGAGTTGACTTTTCAACGGTCTCGTCACCTCGTTGGGATTTTAGACTTCAAAGGATCGTGAATCTTGAAGTCAATATTTCGGGACTTTACTTTCCCCAAACTCCAATAGAGTGTGCCACCTATCCACTGACTGACTTCTCCGTGGCCCCACACAATTCTCGTACCCATCGGGATATCACGTTTCATGATTTCGCGATTCCTGCGGAAATGTTTTGGAGTTTCAATCTATGAAACCCCGATACACGATATAGGTGTAGATAAAACGACCCTTGTGGATCGTATCAATGGCCCTGCCCCTTCTGAGCTTTTAGATTCTAGAGGATATGACGTCGTATCTCCCCTGCACCTCTGCAAGATCTGACAGCCCACGGATTATCGCAAATCCTCCTTGGAGAACACCGACCATCCGTTTCTTCTTTGATGACCTCTGAAAATTTAACCAAGTCTTCCTTCGTGAAAACATGTTCTCCTTGCGTGCAAACTTGTGACACTTCTTGCCAACCTTCAAGGCACAACTTCTCTGCGCTGTCCTTCAACAAATCTGAAGGATTTATCCTTCCTGAGATTCTCCACGACCTTCAAGTCCTCAGAAAGAAACTCTTGCACACACTCCTTGCGGCACTCCTTCAACCACGTCTAAGTGTTGAAGTTTCTCGACTCTGCACACACCTATAGCAGCGGTCCTTCGATACTTCACTCAGGTTCAGAACCCTGAGACTTTATCCAGCCTACGCACTCCTTGCATGGCTCCTATTCCTGTCTACACTTTTGGGATGAATGAGAAAAAAATCTATCTCTATCTGAACCCTCTGTCAATGAACTCCTTGCGGACACGTCAACTGCACTCCTTGCAAGAATTCTCTGACTCAAATAGAGAAACAATTGAAACTCATTCCATCACCCTTTTAGACTTCAAACTCAACACGAAATCACATACACAACATATAAAAGCAAATGTATAACTGGAAGCAAACATACATGAGCATATCATTCAGCATCAATACACAGAGAACAACACGAAACCATGAATTTGAATCAAAGATTTCTTCTGATTAATTCAAATATCTGTACATGGGTGTTCTTACACATCTCTTTGCATGCTCTTTCTCTCTTCAACAATGCTGCTTCATCTCTCCTAATGTTACAATGCACAATGAGGGTGTCTATATCCCGTTTCCCTCTTGCGTTCTCAAACAGTCTAATCTAGAATTAAATTTCTATCTACCTGCATTAACTACTTTAAATGCCTCTACCTACTAGGGACAAGAGCAATCTGCTCAAGGTCCATTTACAATATACAAGTGTGCTTCATTAAATTGTTACATTTAAGATTGTGCAACAACTCCCAAGGTGATTTCAAAAACTTGTGTTAGCGCTTGTCCAACTGTCCTCTGCTTCTGCGCTAGCTCGCTTGATGTGGGAGATGCTCCTGCATTATTGAGATAAGAATGTAAACCACCAATATATTTAAGGAGTGTCTCTTGTGTATATAAAGGAATAGCCAAATTTAATGCTTTCTTACGAAATGTTTGAGCATATTCTTGTACAATTTGATTCTTCGCCTGCCTTAAACTTTGTCAATTCATCATTTTGTATTTCATATGGGTGAAATCATGGAGGTGGGTTACACTTTCATGACAATCGGGTCTCCAAAATTCCGAAAAACCTTTTTTCATCCGAACTAATATTATTTTTCGGCCGAAAGATATTGTTTTCGGCCGAACTATTTTTCGGTCGAAAAATGAGACATCAAATCGAACGGTGCAATAATTGCACCCTCGATTTGTGTGTAAAAATTTAGTCCGTCGGATATTTTCTTTTCAGCAATCCTCTTTCGGCCGAAAGATTGTTTATATATCAAGCACACACCGATCTTGAAACATTTTACAAACTTTGTTGTTGTTTCTTGAGAGCAGAGGTCATGAGCATCGGTTGTGTAGGCAGGTCGTCTGTGAGCACAGGTCGTATGTGATCACAGGGTTCATGTTGGTGTTTGTGAGCATGGGCGCGCCGAACTCCAGGCAATTTTCTAAATTTTAGTATATATTTTTAGTTTTAATTTTTAAAATGTATGGTTAATTTTTAATTTACATTTTCAATTTGTAATTTTTATAATTTCTTGGCCCCTTTCGGACTGTGACTTGGCCGCGGGTGGCCAGCCTTATGGCCAAGCCGTGGGCACACCCATGGCTTGGCCAAAGGATTGGCCCCCCGCAGCCAATTCATAATCCCACAGGGGCCAAGAAATTATAAAAATTACAAATTTCATTTTAGTTATAATTTTTAGTTATAATTTTAATTTTAGTTATAATTTTTAATTTACATTTTCAATTTATAAATAAGACATAATTTCTTGGACCCTGTGGGACTGTGACTTGGCTGCGGGGGGCCAACCCGGTGGCCAAGCCGTGGGGGGCTAGCCTGGTGGCCAAGACGTGGGCACGCCCACACCTTGGCCACAGGGATGGCTTCCCGTGGTCAAGTCACATTGATAGTTAATTAAAGACTGTTTGATTCGGATAAAAGAAAACACTGTAGGCCATAAGAAGTATCAACAAAATTTTAGTACTAAGTTCATTTATTATAATTATATAGTCCAGAATACATTGAAAACAAGTAGCCATTACATACTATTTGTTTCTATTACACAGAAGTAATGATTCGACCCTTATGGCCGTTCTTTAAACGAGGATGCAATTAAACCAACTGTCACGAAGTCTGGTAATGATAACTCGAGAATTCCAGAATTCAAAAATGAGTCATCTTTTATTTTGTTTTAGTCTACTTTGTCATTTTATGTTCATATTTTTGAAGTTTCAACAAGTCATCTTTAATAACATGGAAGAATCTAGGAATTGCACAACTTGTAAAGATTTTTAAATACACAATTTTAATGATATTTGTGTGACTAAACATAATAATATTATGCTTCTATGAGAGATCTCATGTTGCACATTGATCTTCAATGTTGTTATTTTAACCTATTTTCATTAGTGTAACATTGACCATGTTATATGTCCACTCAAACCCATGAATCAAGATGAAGTCAATCAGAATTGATTGTCATTTATTTTTGCAGTTGAACAATGATAATAGAATTGAATGTGTGTTGCGGTTGATATAATATAATAGTGAGTCCCACTAAAAATTCTTAGAACAAGAAAAATATCTAATGGGCTCACTAGATTGATTTGATAGATTACGAATGACTAAAAACAATGTCACTACCTCTTTTATTGAAATAATTGTATAACAACAATGATGCATATTGACCATTAAGATTTAAACCAAAATGAGTATCTTATTAGCCTGCAAGTAGTTAAATTGTAGGGCCCATAGAATATTTGGATGTTACAATTTTTGTAACATCATTAAACAAACACATGCTCTTCAAGTTCATCAATAATTTCCATTGGTACATACAATGCAAACAATAATAGGATGAATCTCATGTACCATCTTTAAAAAAAA
>JZKD02S2308056.1:7036-23837 GCA_000966675.3 Picea glauca | reverse complement strand
TATTACAAAATAGGCCTAAACATGGGTAAACCCATGGGCCGACATCCCATGCCTGTTACATAATCTTAAAAACCTAAAAAGGACCCAAAAAGGGGCCAAGATCCCGTGATATCCGCTTCATCTTGCACTCCTCCTTCGATAGGTTGTTGAAGTCCAAAATAGGTCAACATGACCAAGAATCTCCCAAAACTTGGTCAAGGGCCAACAAACAGTCAAAAGGATAGGATAACATGAGCCTACTGAGAGTACCTCTATCGTATGGAAGTTATTTGTACAAGTTCATTGAATGATGTAAATTAAAATTCAGTTTGGATTTTACCCAACAATATTGAATCATGCTAGTCCATGGCAAAGGAAACCTCTCATTTATTTTGGAAATGATAGCCGATCCTGCAAGAGTGGGATTATGCCGATGGGAAATAATAACAAGACTTGGATGTGAATGGATTGAAAGGATCTGTAACAATAATAATTACCTCTTTAATGAAGGATTAAAACTTGTATGTGTGCATAACACCTAATGATAAAAGGAATGAGTCTGGTGACCATTATCTGAAAAGGGAGAGCATGCACAACTCTCGGGTTTTGAAGGGATATGAGAAATGATTTTTTGTTTCTGGGTACAAGAATTGTTGGGAACGGTTTTTCCAATCAATATGATAAATGAAGCTATAGAAATATCGAGTGATTGAGTGAGAAATCACAACAACCTCCCTTGATTGGTGGATAGGAAACTAGTCTGCAAGAATTCATGTGGGAGGAGGAGAGTGACCTCTGTCCTTAACTGTTGTTGAACAGAAGAAAGAAATCTAGGTGTAATGGTTAAGATTGATTATGACCTAAAGATACTCTAGAGTTTTGAACTAGAATATTTAGTAAGTAACATAATTCGAAATTATCTCTGGGCTCTAGGAAATAGTCCAAATGTTATTTGAAATTAAAATTTATTATAAATAAGGTAAAATGGTTAATTAAAGGTTGATCCTAAATGTGGTAAAGGAAGTGTTGGGACACTTCTAGAAGCCCAATGGGTCAGATTGACATCTAGAGGTGGATGATAATGGAAATAGCTGGATATACTCAGATAGCTATAAGAGGGAGTTTAGGAAAATATTCCCTTGTAGGAATCTGTTGATCAAGAATGGTTTGAGGCATGAAAGAGAAGCTTGATAACTTGTCTTATTTCCTTGGGGAGTTGTTGGATTTTCCCATATAATATTTCTAGGTTGTTGAGTCATCTTATAACACCAGAGGAAAGAATAATTTTTTGATGGTTGTTGTCATATGGAAAGAGGGACATATTTATGATTATGTCTTTTAAACTGACCGTGTGGATACCATGTGAATGATTGCAAGCTACCAAATGAGAGGGAAGCTCAGTGTTGAGTATCTCTATGGAACTTGTTCTGAGAATGGAAGTAATAACCTTGGGAGAAGGACCTGGAAGTCTGAGATGTCTATGTACATGTATGGCATGGTAAGGGTGCAAGCAATGATCTTGCATGATGTATGCTTGAGCTAGGTGTGTATAGGCTTGAGTGCATGGATTTAATGCTTTGTGAAGCTTCTTGATATGAAACCTGATATTAATACCAATACGTATGATTGATATTAAATGTGCAAGTGATGCACATGAATGATGTAAGAATGTATGTATACAAAAGGCACAATATGGCTGCCTTGATGTGTGATATGTAAGGAAAGAACTACACTTTCCAAGATTGAATGAATACTGTTGATGCATGGCTGACTCTATTCTGAGGAGTCATGAAAGATTGGTTTTGAATGATATATTGAGGGGAATGTATTCCATTCCCTCGGGAAAGGATAGTATAAACAAATGAAAGAGTAAATGAGTAAGGATTCTCTGTTATCATGACAAAAGGAAACATGATTAAGCCTTTAAGGACTGCATGAGAACAATTATGAATGATCATAAGTTAAATGAATTATGATTATGCATGTGGTTAAGTGCATCATGGATGTAAGTTAGAAAAACAAGGAATATGTGTGGACAAATAATATGGATGCATAACAAAGATGCATGTTTATATTCCCGATGGAATATTTGGTAAACAACTGAATCTAACTCAAGGTCGAGACCATCACAAATAGAGAATGATATGCAATAAGGAAGTTGCACGCTGAAGGAGTTCCCTATGGAATAACTGTGTGAAGACTCTCTCAGGAGAACATATTGAACACCTTAATGACTGTTGAGAATTGAGCAGTGGGATACAAGCCTATTTATATCAGAATCATGGATTACATTCTAAAACAAAATATATGTGTGGAAAACTAACCCATGGGTGTAGACCATTATGATAACCGAATGGTAATATGCAACGTGCACAAGGTCATGGCTCATTATGAACAAAAGGTTTGCTATTAAATCATTTTGATGTATCCTAAGAGTTAGGGTGATACTAACTGAGGCTGCTCAAGGAAAAGAAAAGGAAGATCACAATAAGAAGTATATTGCATAAGAAAAGAAGGAGAAAAGGAGGAACACTTTTCTCACCCTAAGAACTATGGATTGTTTAACAGAATTGCAGGTCTTAGATGAGAAACTATGAAGAAAAAGTGTAGATGGATAAAGGAGAATAAGTAAGTAAGCAAGTTTGAATGAATAGGATTGGTTGAAGCCATATTAAACAAAGGCAGTAAGGCCTTGGAAAATAACCCAGTTGGATTGAAAGTCCTAGGATGTGTAGAAGGAGTTGGAAAAGGGAAGAGCTCTTAAGTCCTTTCTTGTTGTATATTATGTTTTCTCTATGATGAGAAACTGGTGTGCTAATGAAAGGTAAATTTTTGAAACCATAGGGATGATGGTTGTATGACTGTAGAAACAATTGATAATTGTTGTGTTGCACTCATGAAAACATTAAGAATAATGTAATGAAGTGCATAAAGATATATTAGGAAATATCTAAAAAAGTTTTATTGACTAAAATACTATGATACATGCATTTTTATTTTACCTAACAACTAATATATATTCATGATGGATCACATGGGTAGAGAGGAATTGGAGCCATTGAGAAAGACATTTGCAAATGATGGACAACCTCAAGCAAAGGATAACTATGAGAAGGTTGTTGTTAAAAAATTGTTGAAGGGACTTTAAAAGTCCCCACAAAGCACCATTGATGAGGTAATATCTAAGAGGGTGATACAAGATAGAGAAGGTATAAGAATKTTCATACCTATGTGGAATTATRTATGAAGGGAATTGGTAGGRTTCCCTTCTGAAAAKATTTCATTATCCTAATGATATGCAAATAATTTTGAGTGGATGTTGTATGCCATTGCTACCCAAGAAGGGTAAGATTCAGRAAGGAAGAATCTGAWCAATAAAGAGAGGAAGTCTATGCGAGTCAAGGATGAGTTAAAATAMTTGCAATAAAATGCATGAGTAAAGAGTACCACRGGTACAATGACTAATCTAGGGATATTGGGGAATAAAGGTGGTCATACCTAGCACRTTGCATATAATTGCTTCRAGGAAATGCAGGTTTGCATAAAGGGTACACAACGGATTTTCCATTGAGGAAGGAGGGCCTTCCAATATTTTACTTACATTGTATAGGTGTTAAATAAAAGAGAAAACTRGGTGGCCATGAGTGTTGGCAMCTTGGTTACTAATGAAGGAAGAATGATTGGGTGCATTCAAGAGAAACATTTAGTTTCATGTGCATTGATTTGGGAYYGTGATCAACYTGTAGYAGGAAGCATAGTCCTACTATAAGRGKGAACAAGAAAGAATAATACATATGGTGAATAGGTTGGTTAAACTCCRACACACCATAGAAKAGTTCTTGTCACCAAGTGTGGCATYTTGGATATCAATGTAAGGGTRCATTGGGTATGAATGTGGCCATGAATATTGGCACATTGATTAAAGGAATTTAATATTTGAATTGTATTTGGAAAATTAAGTATGTTTAAAGGATTATTACATAAATAATTATATTTCCTTTTCTTTTCTTTGTACCCTAGAATAGATTAAAATGACTTGGACTATTAGTATGCATCGTTTGAAAATATAATGTGCATGAAAACTAACAATTTGTTTAGCTGAGGAATGTTGAAGATGTAGGGGGGAAAACTGTCTTGGATATGGCAATGATGTAAGCCCATAAGAAAGACCAATTGTTTGTTGATATAAAATTCTATGGGAAGGAAAGTCCCATACTTATGAATCTGGTTCATGTGCGAAACATATCTAAAAATAAATGGGGAATGTGGAAATATGTGGGTAACAAATTTGCAAGAAAATTCTGAATTTGAAATTGATGATAATTTCTCATAATTTTGTATACATGTGATATAGGTGAGATGAAAAATATATGTCTAGGGAGGACAGATGAAGGTTTTCAAGCTGGAAAACATGAAAAAGGATACTGTTTGGGACATGAGAACCTTGTGGTAAGCCATGATCACCTAGAATATGTTGTGTTGTGGCAACACAAGCTGGAAGGATGTCTTGACAGAGTAAGTATGAGGGGAACCTTGAATGTAAGGCTCAATGAGGTCTCTGAAATTATTATTGTGTGAGAAATCCTTGGCAAGGCAAGATGGATCACCCAAGGAACTGTATAGTAGAGAAGGGAATGCCTAAGACTAGGCCTAGAAGGTGAGTGACCATAAGGAAGAGGAGACTTTCATAATTCTTATAAAATATTGATTGGGATCATGCACACAATGGGTATGTCCAGAAAAAATAGTGAGCTAAGAAAACCAAACATCCATGTGGATACAAATCCACAAACTGCACAGATGAGTATTGTTCTAAGTTATGAAATTTTATTGAATTTTATGCAACAATAACATGTTTATGCATGAAAGATATGATTGATGTGCTTTTTGTCTAAAATTATTGAAGACAGGTGACAAAGGCCAAGATTCTGAAAAGGACCTGACCAAGAAAGAGGGTCAATAATTCTGAAGCAAGTGAATGAGAAAGGCATGACCGGTTTTACTGAGAAAAAACACTGAGGATGGTGTTCCTTTTAAGGGGGATGATATTGTAATACCTATGTTTCCCCCATATTGCAATTAATCATTAATTATGATCAACATGCTATGGCATGGGAACAATGTAAATCTATTATTGTTTGAATTGCCAATAATTGAGTATGGGGGTGAAGCCTTGAAGTATTGGCCATGATATCACTAGAGGAAAGGGTGAAGAAGCTATGGATAGGGTTCATTAGTTCAAATGACCCAAATTCCATTTTGCTGAGATAATAAGCCTCACCAAATCCCAAGGAGAGGAATCAACTAATGAAGGAAGGACTAGTGGTTGGATAATCAACCACACCCATGAATGGAAGCATGGTCTGGCTGAGGATATAGGAGAGTGTCAACCTGAAGTACCACAGAGTACTACAGACCCAGACTAACCCAAGTTTCCTTCTAACAGAAGGAACATGACAGTTCCATAACCTTCCTGAGGAGGAGATGAGAGAAGACACATGGGAAGGGAGAGGGGATGAGGATCTCCATCTGAGAAGAGGAAATGAAAGCTTGAGAATATGTTCTAGTTATTGGAGAAAAAAAAAGAAAAATATATCTCAGAACTTACAGAAGAGTGAAAAATGAGCAAGAGACTGCGAGCTTGATGTCGAGGAGGCATTTGATAAAAATCGCAGGGACCATGAATGAGAAGGAATCCCTGAGAAATTGTTAATGTTCCATAGTGATATCATGGATTGGCATGGGGGTGGCGAGAGTGCTAAGAGTGAATTTATTTGAGCCTATGGTTGGGTGGAAAGGCGCACACCCACAGTCAATTCCTTGGCCATAATATGAAATACATAAGTATTCTCGTATCCTATATATTTGAACTGTAACTGTAAATTAAAGTTGAATATCCTATAAATGTTTCATGTCTGTGCATGTTTTCTTGATGATTAGACCGTGTCCCTTATCTTTGCCTGATAGTGTATTTTAGAAAGTAAGGAACCATATGGTTTGTGCACATAAATGCTCGAGCCCTGTAGTGGCTCAAGTTTAAGAAGATGAACTGTGAGTTCGTCGACCTTGGGCATAGTTTCTCATATGCCTGTCAACTCTCCTAGTTTCTTTGAGTCTCCTAGGAGGAGTATGTTAAGCTTAGGAAGGATAGTGAGAGTTAAGTCTCGAAAGAGAATATCCTTTCATTTGGAAGACAAGAAGACGAGATCTGCTTGGGAAGATCCAAGTACGATCACAACCGTTTGATTTGGAGAAGGAGCGTAGGTGTTAATTCCTCGACTCCTTCAGTCTTCGTGAGTTTGGAGAAATTGTGTATTCTTCGTAAGGGAGATGAATCCTATAAAGTCCCGAAGTCTGAAGCAAATTAGGACCATCCATCGAAAGGGATACGTGTCGCCAAATCCCACGGTTCGAAGAGTGGCACTTCAACAGTTTTGAGTCATTATGTCAATGGGAAGAGGAACTCCCGAAGGGTCGAAGACCAAATTCCCAAAGCCACGACAATCATAGATTTGTGGGTCTACATGGATAGATCCTAACTGTTGGATTTGGACTAAGTTCATCCCAACCCTGACCAACTTCAGTATTCATGAGGAGTTTTCATAACAAAGCTCTCGAATGTTGAATTCTTGAAGTAACGGGAGTTGTAGATATATGGATCTACGTGGTCGGATATCGACTGTGAGATATGAGGGATGTTAGAAGACTATTATCTTGGAGTGACATAGCCCAGAGAAATCATCTAGGGTGACATGGACCCATGACCAATGTGCCACATGTCACCTAGATTCAAGCATTTCGTATACCCTATAGGTCCATTAACATGTGACACATGTCACCCACTAAAGGGGCCACATGTCCTCTCTTCATTTCCATGTGTCATCTCTGGAAATTACCCGTTTGATCCACGTGGTAGGAGATCTCATAGTCAGGGGACTCGACACTTCAGAGGAACTTAGCCAAGAGTCTTCAAAGTGTGAATATTCCCAAATTCGTGAACAACAAAGTAAATCTCAACCATTGATAGGTGAGGGATGCGTGGTGTCAGATCCTTTAGTCCAGAGACGTGGTACTCCAAGGGATTTGAGGTGTGGTGTGTCGATAAGCTCTGAAGTTATGAAATAATGAGAGTCGTCAATCTAAGGGAGCTTTGGGACCACTTGTGACCATTGGATATACCCCATGGTCAATTCATCTTTGACTAGATCTGGGAGTAAGGAAATGATTACATCATGAAACCCTGAACACCAAAGTTGCGAAGCAACAGAGGCCGTAGATCCCGAGGTCTACGTGGTGTTGGATTGACTATGGGTTGACCCAGGTTCTAACTACAATATTACCAACAAACCATTCTACCATTGACCCTTATGGATACCAGAAGGAAACACAGTTCATAGAGTGCACCGTGAAGTCTCACCCAAGATGGCTTCTATGGGTGGTGGTAGGACTCAGATGTATGCAACCTTGGGATGGGATGTGTATTTCTCTCTCACCAGAAATGGATCTACTCATTGTTAGTCTTTGAACTCCCATTAGATCCTAGTTCAAACCATTACCACTAATAATCCAATAGAACTTCCATTATTTATTATAATAGTATGCATTCAGTTATAGACATTCATATACTATAACCCAATATTCTAATCTAAACACTAGCTATAACATTCATTTATTTAGTGCTATTCTGCATATTCCATTAGCTTATCCTTACTATGTAGTGTTCATTCCTCTATCATATAACATATTCATCATAAAAACTTATCAAAGTAAATGGAATAAAACAAATTTCATACAGTCACATAAAACCATAGATATACCGTGGTTCACCCCCCTCTGGGGCTACATCCACAAAGATTTTTTGTTGGGCTCTTTATTCATCTCCATGTAAAATTGCAGTGTTGCATAGTATACAATACTTCCTTCATTATACTTTATTTCCACAGATCGTCATGGTCTCTCCTCTAGATCTCTTACTAACAAAAAGATCTACTAAAATATTGACAATACCTACACACTCGAACATCCCGAGATTCCAACCCTTTCATGGTCCTAATACATTCTACTTATACAAAACTGGGACAAAGCCCTTACAAAAAACCTAACCCTAACATGATTAGGCTTTTCCACTTTCCATCTGACTCATTCATGGATTTTCCTCGATACAACCATTTCTTGAAGTCAATGCTTGTCCACTTTCCAACTACTTTTCTCAATGCTTCTTTTCTTATATTTTCGGCACGCTCCCCTGTTTTTTGGTGCTACTCTGATTCCTTCAAAAATTCTTCGATTTTCCAAAAACTAGCCTATGCCAACAGGGCCCCAACACTAACATCATGACTCATCCCGAGTCACTCAAAGACTCCATCATATTTCATTTCATGTGCCAATGCTTTTTACATTTCTGTTATCCGCTGGCATTGCTCCTGCGCCTGGATGCTCTTCTCTTTCATGGCTTCTACCACCTGCACAGTGAATGGAGGTATTAATATCTCTCCTCCCTCCAATACTATCTTCTCTGTGCTTAATTTTTATGCATCGATCTCCACGACCAGCTGCTCCACCTTATCCTGCAGGGGCTCCAAGTGAGCCTATCTTGCGATTTTCTGTGCCTGCACCACTTTTTCCTCTGCCTGTAGGTTCTTCATTTCTGTGGAAATATTGATATTCTATGGTAGTGACATTGTCCTCTATCGCTTCTTGACATATTCCATTTTTTCATGCAATTTATATTCCTTCCCTTGTAGTTCTTGTAGGCTCCCATCCTCTAATAGTTGTGTCCATAGTTGGGTTCTCTTCTCCAACAATTTTTTCATTCTATGTATGTTCTACGCGACATTCTCTACATATGTTGTCACATCTTACTCTCTTTGCACTATGACTTCTGGAGGATTAGTAGGTATTGCGCACTCCTTCATTTCCTTGATCTAGTATGTATATTTTTGCAAATTCTATGCTAGATTTATCATCTTCTCTTTCGAAGATGCTCCCTCTGATTCTACGCTATCTGAGATGGCTTGCAATACTACATGTATTTGGTTCTCCATCTCGTCCACTTTTTATTGCACCATATTTTTCTCCTTCCCTTCTTAGCTGATGAATTCCTTCAGTATGATATTCTCCTCCTACGCTATCTATAAATTTGTCGTGTCAGACCTTTCTCTGGATTGAATCTCCTGCATGACGCTAACCTGTAATTTATACAACACCTTTGTTGGAATATTGAGAAATTCCAAGTCCAATGTCTCAATGTCCTTTAGGGGTTTTTGTGTTGTCTCATCATTGATAAAAAAAATCTCAGAAGTTATAATAAAGTTTACACTCCCCTGAGCCATGATTTTCACTGTTTCTCCAACACGTGCTCCTTCTCCAGTGGGCGTTGGTTTCTCCTTCTGTTGTTTCTCTACCCTGATCCTCAACTTCTCCAACGCAGTTTTTACCTGTTGTACTTTATTTAGAATTGAATCCCTATTATTCTCAACATTTTCCCACACCTCTGACAGTAGATATTCCATTTTTGTGGCTATCATCTCCACATCATCTATTGTTAGTGATGTTTCCATTGGTTTTATGTGGGCCTTCACCTCCTTCCTAGATCCACTTGCTTGCTCCCTTGTTCTCTTTCTTTGGGAATCTGATGGATCAGATGCCTCTGGAATATGTGGATCCATGCCTGTCTCCTACGCCATTTATTCCTCCATAGATATATCTTGTTCCTTCATTTGTACGTCTTCTGCACGCACCTTCTCTATTGTTTCCCTTGGTGCATGTTCTGTGTGCAGTGGATTCCTTGTAGAACCCTGCTGTGATTTATTTCATGTCTTGGCTTTATTTTGAATGTGGATGCTTGTCCCCACTGGACCTTATGTCATCTTCTTCTTCTTACTAGCACCATTCTTGTCTGTCCGTTGTGCGGGGACTGTTCTAACGTGTGTCTGAGTCTATACCGTGGGATCTGTTTTTGGGATCATTGGCACTTTCCACTCCTTAGGCCACTCCTTGACCTCCATATAGATGTTCTACGTTGTCATGTGGTAGTTCAACTATAGAAAATCCTTGGTTGGATCGCTCTTTTCTTGTAAACACATGCTATGGCGCGATTCTTGGAAATTCGCTATCTGTCCAAACTCCTAGAAAATTTGTGGGGAAATCCTCCATGTATCTATCAACTTGCTATGGATATTTGTTAAGTACAATGTGAATACATTGTTGTTGAATTTATTTTCTTGGTATTTGTTGTGCTTCGAAGGGACATGTAGCGGGTTGCGCCACACTTTCCTGTCTTTTGACGGAACATGTTGTATGTTGTTCTTTCCATCCTACTAATTCAATGAGAGTGAGTAACCATGAGTAGTGGAACTCAGATACCCAATCCTTCATGTCCTTGCAATCCTCCAAGAAATGATTCAGTAGATAAGGAGCCCATATCATCGAGCTCCCCTCCATGCATTACATTGCAGCTACTACCACTCCTGTTGGTACTTACTCCTTTATGCACTTGCACATTAAATTGCAACATAACAACCATGTTTCAAACCTTGTCACAGGATCATTAATGTCATTGATCCTCATTCCTTTGTTACCTCTCTTTGCGCCATACTTTTCCTTGATTTCGCCGGAGATGGATTTTTATTTTGTTTTATATTCTAAATACTTCTCTGGATTCTCCCCATCCATGGGTAGCCCCATGATTTCTTGGATCAAATCAACGTTGATAGGAATCGATCTATCCATCCATATAATTCATCCATGCACCCTTGCTAAGAGTTTCTTAACAAATCCATTGATGTGTTTACCACTCTGGAAGTGCGGTATATCCAGTAAATTCATAATTCCTGTGTTGTATAGTCTCAGGATCCACTGCACATGTTCCAACAGTGGCGTGCCTGATGGGCTCTCTCCCCTGATATCCAAAAAAAATTGTGGCACCAAGTCTGGGAATTTTGTTACATCAGCCATGTCATGGTCAAATTATTTGATGGTATCTACCCCTCCCACCATTTCCTCATTGGCCTTCACTCCCTTGGGGATTTTTGGCATTACAATTGCCAATTCCTCTTGTGTGCGCGATATTCCTTGTGCACTGCTCTCAGCTCATGCCTTTTTATTCCCTTGTGAGGATGACACCCCAACCTCTGGTATGCCCTAGTGCTATGTTTCATGCTTTGTTTTTGGCTCTAGGCCTTGTTGTGCTGAAACCGTGGCTTATTCAATATGTTGCGTCCCTTTTCCCCTGAACATATCAGATTTTGTTCTCTTTGTGTCCTCCTCTGACTACCCGACCTCTTGTGTTGGGCTTTGTTCCTCCTCCACATTCATTTTAGTAGGCTCATACTCCGATGTGTGAATGTCATCCACATCCACAACTGTGGGCATCTCCTGCGTTCCTATTTGTGTCACCCGAGTGCTACTTCTCATGTTTCTCTCGATCCTGCTCAATGCTCCAACTCTTGATGGTGACATTCTGGTGAAATTCAAGCTACCAACCAAAAATATCTACTTATTGTTCACACTCGGCACTCTGTCGTGCTCAACTCTCACTCTTCGCTCTTCTCCTTAGCAAAAAAAAAACAAATCGCTATATATCCCTCTTTTTTCGACTTTATAGTAGGATGACAAAATGACAACTGTTCTGCATTGACAATTGCTAATTTTTCACTTTTTCCTACTTGCACCACTTTTGTACCTGTCAAATATTTATCTGCGCGCTGTGTTTTTCGAAACTGGCTTTTCTGTGGCACACTGTTAACTCTAACAATTCTATTATATCAAAACCTCTAATTTTCTCCTATATGTTTGTCTTTTGTTACATTTCTTCCTTTTATGTATTTTTGCCTTTCTCTTCTAACATCTACTATATACAATATGTACAATCATACCTCCTCTTTCTATTTTTACCTCAGGTTGTTAGGTCGATTGTCTTGATACAACTTCAATCGACCGTCGTTCACTAGTTCTATGAGATTATTTCTTGCAAGTTATTTTAGTTGCACAACACCTCCATTTATGATAAACTCTATTTGATAAGGCCCTAACCAATGCATCTTGAATTTCCCAAGGTTCTGTAAATACATGTTGTCATAGAGGAGAACTAGATCTCCTTCCTTAAATATTTTCTTCTTTATGTGTCTATCATGCCAAGCTTTTTCCTTTGATTTATGTACTTCTTGGTGGAATCCTGCTAAGATTTTGTCTTCTTACAACACCATCAACTGATCCAATCTTTGTTGTGCAACACCTTCTTCTGTCATGTTGGTGATTGATGTAATGTGCATACTAGGTATTAAATAATCCAATGGAACCACTACTTCCTTCCGATACACCAGTTTGAATGGTGCATGTCCTGTAAGCTTCTTTCATGTATTCCTATAAGCCCATAATACTACTGATACCTTCAAATTCCAATCATCCCTATTGACATTGCAAATATTTGTCAATACATTCTCTAGAATCTTGTTAAAAGCTTCCATTGTACAACTTTCCCGGGGATGGTAAGGTGTGATCTTCTGATGATGTATCTCGAATTCTTCTATCATTGCTCTAGTTGTACTATTAATAAAATGAGTTCCCTAATCACTTAAAAAAATTCTAGGACATCCAAATCTGGTCACCATGTTCTCAAACAGAACCTGAGCTACAGTTTCTGCACTGCATTCCTTCACTGGGGATGCTTATGCCCATATGGTTAAATATTCTATCAGAGTGATGATGTATATGGCCCATGACCTCCTTGCTGATGGATTAATGGGTCCAATGAAATCCACATCCCATTTATCAAAAACCTGTAAAGTTACTTATGGAATAAGTGGCATTTTATCCCTTCTGGATGGTTTTCCCACCCTTTGACAGACATCATAGGTCTAACAATATTCCATTGCATCCTTATGTACTATAGGCCACCATAATCCCACATGAAACACCTTTTTTTTTGTAGTATTTCCTTCATAATTCCCTCCAGTTATTCCTTCATGTGCTTCTTCTAACACCATGGAGCATTCATGCTCCATCACACATCTTCTCAGAATTCCATCTGCACTGAACTTGTATAAATGAACTGCAATCAGCTGATAGTCTGCAGCGCACACTACCAACTGTTTTTTCTGTTCGACAGTAAAATCCTTAAGAGCCATTCATGTGCTAAAAAAACCAACAATGTTGGAAAAATAATCATCAACAATATGAATAGAAAATATGTTAGCATCAAGAAAATTCTCGTCCAAGTTCTTTGGCTCCTCTCCATTAGTAATTCTTGATAGATGATCTGGTCCTGCATTCAACTTCCTTGATTTTACTATGATTTCAAAATCTTATTCCTGAAACAATAACAACCATCTATATATAATTCCCCCCAACACTTTCTTATTAACTAGATACTTCAAAGCAGAATGATCTGTAAATGTCTTAAAATGTTGACCCAATAAATAATGTCTGAACTTATGTAAGGCATATACCATAGCCAAACCTTCCCTTTTTGTATTATTATAGTTCTTCTCAGAATTAGATAACTTTGTACTAGCAAAATATATTGGGTGATCAATGTCTCCTTCACCTAGTTGTGCCAAAAATTATCCAAGTGCAATGGATGAAGCATCCACATGCACATGAGATTCCTTTGTCCAATATGGGAAGCTCAAAATTGTTGTTGTCACCATATTCTCTTTCAATATGTCCAAGCTCTCTTGGCATTCATCATTCCATTGAAACCTGATGTCTTTCTTTAGTAACTTTTCCATGGGCACAATAATCTTTGCATATACCTTTATGAATTTCCTGTAGTACCCTATGTGTCCCAAAGTTTCTCTCAACTGGCGCACTAACTTTGGTGGTGGTAAATTGACAATAAAAACAATATTTGCAGGGTCTAATATCAAGCCCTATTTGTATACAATGTGTCCAAGTAGGATGAAAAATGGTGTACTGAATATACATTTCTTAATGTTCAAGGAAATATGACATTGCCTACATCTTTCTAACATTAACCCCAAAATTTCTACATGGTCATCTAGATAAACTTCTAAAAACTTATGTATAAAATCCTTGAATGCAACTGCTACTACTCTAGAAAATATTGTTGGTGCATTCTTTAAACCAAATGGCATTATTGTATACTGATATTACCCCCACTCTATTGCAAATGTGGTTTTGTACCTGTCCTCCAGAGAAATTTTGATCTAATGGTACCCTGAAAATCCATCTGTGAAGGAGTATACTTCGTGTCCTCCCACATTCTCTAAAAATTCATCTATAAATGGAGTAGGAAAAGGATAATTTAGGCATGCATCATTTAAATTTATTAGATCCACACATATCCTAATCTCTCCAATCTTCTTTTTGTGGACCACCATTGGACTAATCCACTCTGATTCTTCCACGGGCTCTATGATTCATGATTCTATAATTCTGTCAAGTTCTGCCTTAACCTTCTACTTATATATGGGGTTCAATCTGTATGGTATCTATCTTACTGGTCTTGCATCTGGTCTAAGGAGTATCTTCATATCTCCAATTTCTCCTGCTACCGCTTTCATATCTAAAAATGTGGCTAGGAATATGTCATTGTATTCATGCAATAATTCAATTATCTTTTCCATTGTCTCACTATCCCAGTAGTCTCCAATGTTGGCTATCTTGGGTTTCTCTTCCTTCCCATTATTTACCTTATTAATCCTCATTGGTGAAATAAATTATTCTGATTGTAATTGAGGTCCTTCTAACCCTCTTTCTCCTTCCCCTTCTATTATTTGTATGTCACGTGGGTTGTCTTCTACTTCTTCATCCTCTACAAACTGATAACAATAAACTAAATATTCAAGTGTTTCTTTCATGTAGTCTCTATCTATTGTCACCGTATCTACCCCATATTCTTCAAATATCTTCCTTTTTATGGTTTGTAATTCCAGATCCACCCATGGATTTTCACTTTCAAATGAAAAGGTCTTAATAATTTTTTGTTTCACTGCGCCCCAACTCACAATTTCTTCGCACAGTTCATGTTCCTTGTACCAATTACTTGGTATTCCCTCTAAGGTATGAATAAAGTAATGTGTCCATTCTTCTGGTGGTACCAATATCCAGTTAGTGACACAATCATTTATATGATGTCTTGGGTTCCCTCTTCCATCATACTTCTGTAAGGGTCTATCCTGCTAACTCCTGCCAAATCTTATGTGCATCAATCTCTTAAACTAATACCAGTCCTGAATTTCCTCCTTATGCGCACTCCACCATTGTGCGGTGTGTCCCTTAGTCATATATCCAACACTAGTAATCTCTGACTATCCAACACCTCCGATTAAAATTCTATCAGGAATTTTTCTAAATTTTCCTCTTCAGTAAATGTGGGAAACCATCTTAATTTTGTCCCAACCCATCTTACTGTGCGTGTAACTATGGCACACCTCCTAGTAGAGACTTCATGCAATATTTTTTGCCATTTTTCTACTCCAACATTCGAGTCTGACCTATTGGAATTGATACTCCTCCAACTGAGTACTCCATCTACAGTTGGATTCACATAGTCTTCCTCTCGCATAGTATTCCTATACAACTGGTTGACATCATCCTCTAGAACACTAGCAGGCACAAGTTCTACATATCTTTCACAATTTGAGGGATCTAACGGTGCTACTACCCTAAAGTTCCCAGCTTCAAATGTCATCTTTCTAGTCTTCAAGTTAATTATGTCATGATTTTCAAAGGCCCAATCAATTCCCAATAGTGTTGGAAATGGTATAGACTCATCCACAATATCCATTACTTCAAAATATGTTGTGGTGCATACACCATCAAAATCGAATGTTGTATTCTTCAATTTACTTATGTGAATCACTCTCTGTTGGTTTTCTAACTTCAATTGGATATTGGAATACCCTAGTGTAGGTTCTCCCATTGCTTCCCAAGTATTCTTTGGAAATATGTTGACATATGATCCTAAGTCTAGAATAACATTTCCCATACTAAAGTCTCCCATATTTTCATTCAATCTGAACTCTCTACTGGTTCTTTTCTTTTTATGGATCTGATTAATATTCTTAGGTTATGTTCCTACCCCTTATTCTATGCTATATTTATCAAGCATGTTTTTAAACAAATCCATGTCATTCTTATCATTAAGTAATTTAAAGAAAGATTCTAGGAAATTCTTTAAGTTACTTATTTTCTTTGTTTTCTTTCCTTTGTAAGTGCAATCCAAAGAATGAAGCATATCAAAAATAGGAGTATCATACATCTGTGCAATATTTGTTGTGGAGGCTTAATTCTCCTTCAAAAATTCCTTCTTTTCTTCTTTGAAAGTTTCCTTTTCCTTCTTTGCATCAAACTAGTGTTGTGTCTGAGTGTTCTTCTAAATCCAACATTGAGATTGTTGTGGGGTAAATATCCCTATAGACTAGCAAATAGAGTTCAGACTTTGCATGCAGATATGACCGAAGAGAAATTACTTTCTACCTTCATCCCTAGATTTAAATCCCCTTTTCTTAGTAAATTCATGGAAAGATCAACCTACCTCGTTCCCGACGTTTGATGTCGATCCTCCGTTGTATTCGATTACTTATTTGCAATACTCCTTCCTGTTGGGTATGTGTTATATTCTTTGCATGAGTAGTTGTGTCTAAGCGCCTACACCGGGCGCACAGGGGTTCAGGGGCAGCGCCCCCGAAATTTTTTTTTCGAGCCGACATATTTTCGCCAGTTTCGGGCCGACATATTTTTGCCGGGCCGACATATTTCCGGGACCACATGATATTAGGTGGTTTTTTGGCACATGGTTTTTTGCCGATGGTTTTCTATTTCCGGTTAAGGAATTAGGGTTTTGGACTAATCCAGG
>JZKD02S2308045.1:0-17615 GCA_000966675.3 Picea glauca | reverse complement strand
ACACTTAGTATGCATGATTTTCCAATGCATTTTTATACACAGTTTGCAAGCTACTTATCAATACTTATAGGAAACTTCATATAAATTTATTGTATTCAATGATAACTTTATTTTCCCTATTATAAAATAATTATTCTATAACAAATAAAAAAAAGAGAAAGAACATATATTTTTTCAAAGATAAATTCCAAGGAAACTCATTGAGTGTGAACAAGTTTCCTTTTAACTATAGGAAATATTGGATGTTACCCCTTTGTTGGGTTATGGGACCACCAGAGCAAAGGAGACAAGTTCAAAACTCTAAAGTCACTTTTTACATTCCAAAAATATTCCAAGATCAATCCATATAATCAATACTAATCTCTTCAATTAATCTTTCAATCATGCCATCTTTATCACTCCTTATACTATCCCATATAACATAGGAAAACACTCCCTTCTTTACTCTCTAGTACCTCATACAACATAGGAAAACACTCCCTTCTCTACTCTCTAGTACCTCAAGAATACTCATCTCTATGATCTTCAATAAGTATAGCAAGATTCCAAATCACTATGTACCTTTATATTTAATCTTCAACAAAATTTTTCTCTTAAAAAACTCAAAAATCAATAATATACAAGAATTTAAGAGGATGTCTCCTTAATCAATCCCACTCCCTATTGCTACACAATAATCCCTCTTACGTGTCTACCTGGTTCATGTAAGACCATGGATGTCTTTTCTTCATGAAAACATTTATTTTCTCTTGAAGATATGCACTCTTCCCAAGCTCCTTTCCCAATTCGAATATTCTTGTTTGCATGAATTAATTGTGTGAAGTGAAGAGCCTCATCTCTACTTTTTTCTTGATTACATGAAAGTAGGAGTTGGTTTATTTTGTATTCCCTTTCACTTTAACTAAGAATCTAATATAATAATCATTAACAATATAAATAAGTGATGAAATAAGATAAACACATAGAAGTTAGGATATATAAAATTCATGAGAGATAGGTCAACCCCTTGAACCCCCTTAGCTTCCTAATTCAATGGAATCATAGGCCTTAAGTGTTGTTTCTCAATCAATCATTCTTGGATCATTATTTTAATTATAAAATAAAATGCTTAGACATCCATTAGTCGGGCCTTGGCCTTAAGCTTCACACTAGGAATTTATTCAAGACATTTCCATCTATTACACATGGGGTCGTTTATAATTGGACTCCAGTAAATATACCCATGTATACATAATTTGGTCATTAGTTGGTGCAATGTACTTTTTTATTTTCATTGATGATTTTCCCAAGTATACTTGGGTATATTTCTTTAAGAATAAGGATCATGTCTTTGAAAATTTCAAGGAATTTAAGGAATTAGCTGAAAATCAGTGTGATCAACTTGTGAAATGTCTAATATTTGACAGTGGAGGAGAATATGTGAGTAAGGAATTTGAGAGACTCTTGTCCCAATAGGATGTCTATTAGAAAATATTTGTACCTTACACACCTTGGAAAAATGGTGTTGCTAAAAACAATAATAGAACCTTGGTCAAAATGGCATGGTGTTCACTTGAGGCCAAAGGTATGTTGACTAGATTTTGGGTAGAAGTTGTCTATTGCTCAAACCACCTTCTGAACATGATTCTATCCAAATTTAAGTGGGATATGGACCCTGTAACATCCTGTTTCCCCCATTTTGTAAATATAACTATAATGGCCAAGGGGCTATGACAAACTTAATATGTGTGAATGTTTGGTTTGATGGACCTTAGTATGAAAGGTCAATGAATGTAAATTTTTTTATTTACTAGAAATATGGATAAGTGTTGCATGACTGCTGGAAGGGGGAGGTGTGCTTATAAATACCATGAATGCTATTCAAAGAGATGGTGAAGGGGTCCAGGAATGGTTGAGTTAACCTTCACCAAACCAGTACCTTACTAGATTTAATTTCTCAGGACCAGAACAATCCTCTAACCCATAAATGAATTACAGTCAGGTTGGTAGGTGGGAAGACCTCCTTAAGAATTAATGAGGGAATGGGGCAAAGCACCCATCTGTAAGGCTTCCAGAACTGACCACGGGATGGGAATTCGAGCCACACATGACCTTGCTGAAAGAGGTAAGAAAGGAAGGCATGGTGGCCTAGGGGAGAGACCTGCGAAGAGTGCAAAGATGAGAGGTGAATCTATCGGGTTCAAGGAAGAACTTCAAAATAAGCGTTCTAGTCACAGGAAAAAGGCTAAGAAGGTTATGATACAAGCTGATAAATGAGGTCGGTCCTCCTTTCTTGGTATCATGTAAACCATTGCCAGGATCCTGCGAGAGGAAGAGAGTAACCTCCATCCCTACTACTGCTGAGACGAAAGAAAAGATTCTGTTGCAGAGCATCGTTGTCTAGCTCGGGGGTGGCTAGTGGTAAATCCATTTGGAGTGACTGAGCATATGGTTGGGTGGAAACAAGCACCCTTTTTAGTAGTCGCTTCACGCTATCTGGTTCTGATAAATATTTTCCCTATTTTATGTATTGAACTGGAATAATGAATGAATGATTGGATTTATACATATGCGTATTTCTAAATGAATTCTGTGTGGAGTGGTTATGATATGTGTATTCCTTCATCTCCTTATGAACTTACACTTTTGACTGATAGTTTGTGTGCCCAAATTAGCTCCCGAGGCTTGCTAGGGCATAATCTTGTATGATGGCCAAGATAAGAGATATCGTGTTGACTTGAACCTATCCATCTGAAGAGGATACATATTTCAGAATCTGTGTCTTACGATCGGGATACCAGGCCCAAGTCCTTAACCATTTCATGAAAAATATTAGGAAGGATAGCGAAGGTGGAAGCCTTAAAAGGGGAGGTTCCTTCATTTAGAAGACGAGCGAACGAGATTCGTTCGAAAGGACCCATATGGCCAATACCAGGAACCTTGGGATAAGCCTAAGGAAGCTATGTCCCCTTGGATTCAGAGCTCTGGAAGTTTGGGACTTCGGAGTATGAATGACTTTCCCAGCCTTATGTAGGTTGAAGGTAACAGAGAGACTTGGTTTCCTGTAAGATTGACTAGCAATAGACAGTTCCCTAGGCAGTTGGGTGAACCTATCTCACCAACTATACTGGGATATGAAACCCTGAAGGCCGGAGCCGCAAAGGACCCAAAATCGTAGATCATGGGATCCTTCAGATCTTTTCCCCACCGTCGATATATCAGGGACGCATGGAACTAACCCCTTTAATTAAGAGATTGGATGCTTCAGATGGTAAGAGGAGTTTACATAGCAACACTCTCGAATGCTGAATCCCCGAGGTAACTAGAGCCATAGATCTATAATTCTACATGACTATATCTCAACCATGATATATGAGGAATGTAGAAGCGTGTCAGTCCAGGGTGACGAGGTGTAGTGACGCCACCCAGGGTGACATTGACCCCAGCTTGACGTGCCACATGTCACCTGGATTCATGTATATCACATACCCTATATGCCCATTGGAACGTAACATGTGTCACCTTGACCCCTCCTACGTGTAAGTTCTTAATGTGTGTTCGCTTAACCAACATGGTTGGTGAAGTGAACGGGACTCTGGGATTTTGCGGCTTTAGACTCCAGAGGATTGGGGGTGTAGTATAGTAGAGAGACCAAACTGTCCGAAGGTCAGAGCCATGTGGTGAGCTCACAGGAATTTGGAAGTTCAGAACTCTGGTTAGTCTCATGCATAGATAGTAAAGAGGCATGAAGTGTCGGAGCACTAAAACGTCGAGTTTCTCCACAACAGACATAGGAGATAGACACTAAGTCCAATCCTCTAGATCAAGATATGTATGGTATTCCACCACGGAGGAAGGAACTTGGAAATAACACTTTTAAGTTGGATCCACGTGGATGCCACGTGGCCCACAACCAATGAACACCCGAAGAACATTGGAAAGACATATTCACCTTGTTTTGAGATCAGGTTTGATCATGGAGACTGTGATTAGAAGACTCTAGATGAGCAGAGTGTGGTAGAAGCCCCAAATAAAGGATTTGGTCATTTAAGGAGAAAAAAATATTGATGCCCCATCCTTAGGAAAGTCACTCAGGGGTCGGGTGTGTTACAAATTGGTATCAAAGCATGGTTACAACACTTGGCCTGCTTGGGCTCATGGACGAGTGGTGTAAAAACCATATTTAAATAAATTTAAGGGTGACGCCCTACGTTACCTCCTTCCTAAAGAGTCTGGTTAAACCCTTACTGCATAAAAGAATGAAATTTTTCTACTGTGTGTCTATTTAAGAAATATGACTATGTGTTGTTCATGAACTAATAGACTGTTAGCTAAAAACAATTGTTTTATTTTCACTCAAGCGGTTAGTAAATTGTGAGAAACTATAAGAACAAAGGATGGTGATGCGCCATGAAGTGGGGGATGGCTCCCACAATAGAGGCGAAGAATCTTATGAGAGGATGGCACTGGGGATGCCTCTGAATATGGATGAAACTGTAAGAAGCCTCATGGCCGAATTACAGAGCTGCAAGGGCGAAAATGATAGATTGATAAAGGAGCAAGAAAAACAAATGGAAATTAATGCAGTTTTTTTGCAGAGATTATTTGATATACAGAGGAAGCTACAACATGGACCTGCAACCAGTCATGTGGACCAACGACATACGAAGAGAAGCTGAAGTCCACCTAAGATAAGAAAACTTGGTCCCATAAGTGGCCACACTAAGAGGAGTACCTTGAGGAAGGTCCAACCTAGAGACAAGGCACACTCATCGGGAGAATCTTATGGGAAGGAAACTGGCAACTCAGAGGGATCCTCTAGTATCAAAACTAACTCACATTCTCAAAGGAAAGGGAAAAAGAGAAAGCATTCCAAAAGTCAGGACCCTAGAGATTTCAAGAAATCCAAACCACCCTCTTTCGATGGTGATATTAAGAAATGGGAAGAGGCAAAAGCTTGGCTTCTTGGTTTAAAGAAGTACTTCAGAGTCCATGATTACTTTGAAAACTTGAAGGCTCGCATTTGGTGGGAAGACCTTAAGAATGTGAAAGGAAGACATGAAGAAGACTTATCATGGAAATAGTTTGAGAAACACTTAAAAAAGAAGTATTTGTCAGAAAAATATTTTGATGAGAAGACTAAAAATTTCTATGAACTCAAGCTGGGACAACTCATTATAGAGGAATATGTCAATAAATTCCTTGAGATGCTGAGGTATGTACCCTACATAAAGGATGAAAATGCTAAAGTGCAACGATTTATCAGTGGTTTACCTCAGATCTACTGGAACATAATTGAGTTTGACGAGCCAAAGACCTTATAATACACTATCTGAAAGGTGAGGTACTGTTATGAACAGTTCAGGAGATAGACAGAGCCTCGCGAGGATTGGAAGAAAAAGAGCGGTTCATGGTTCAATAAGAAAGGGATCAAATCCTCAATATTTAAGAACGTTAGGAAGGACTCTAGGATAATCCTTCGTTCTAGAAGTGTATATCAGAAAAATTTCCCCTCCCAAAGTGGAAATAAACCTTTTGGAGAAACCCCAGGAAATACGGATAACCCAAAGAAGGAACCCTTGAAATGTTGGGGTTGTGGAGAAGAACATCTACTAAGGGACTATCCACAGAGACAAAATAATAGTATGAGAGTTTACAACCTCCAAGAATCTATCAATGTCAATGATGTGGCCAGGAGTATGCCATGGATTTATGTATCCGTGGATAATAAACAAGCCAACCACCAAACTTCAGTGGTGGACATGGAAGGTATGATCGCCGACCATCTAATTTCTATTTTAATTGACCATGGTTCTAATTTGAGTTATGTGTCCCCTTAGACTATTGATAAGTGTAAACTACAACCACATAGGCATCCTAATCCATGGTTGTTACAACTAGCCACTGGCACCAAAAGAAAAGTAGAAAAGGTCATACCAGCTTGCCAATTCATGATGAATGAATTTCCCACCCAAGCTACTCTTAACATACTTCCCCTAGGATCTTATGACTTTTTGATTGGTATGGAATGGATAGTTGCATATAAAACTAAGTTGGACTGTTACCATAAAATCTTATAATGTGTAAATGAAGAAGGGAGAAATATAACCCTCCAAGGGACTCAGAAGCCTGTCTCAGTGAGACGAATAACAACCCTTCAAGTGAAAAAGTATTGTAGAAAGGGATGTCCTATATATGAAATACAAGTGATTTTGAGGATGACAGACCAAACCTAGAGGACCACCCCATACTAAGAGAGTATAGAGACATGTTTCCAGAAGAGGTATCGGGTCTACCTCCAAGAAGAGACATTGACTTCTCGATAGAACTTTCACTAGGGGCAGTGCCAGTGTTTAGGGCACCCTATAGGATGAGTACACCAGAGCTAGTTGAGCTCAAGCTACAACTAAAGGAAATGATGGACAAAGGCTACATCCAGACCAGTGTGTTTCCATAGGGAGCACCGATCCTGTTTGTGAAGAAAAAATATGGTACACTCCGACTGTGCATAGATTATAGAAAACTCAATAAGACAACCATAAAGAACAAGTACCCCTTACCAAGAATCGATGACTTGTTTGACCAATTAGGGGGTGCTTCCATTTTCTCAAAGTTTGACTTGAGGTATAGATACCATCAAGTTCGAATCAAGGATGAAGATATCCACAAAACAACCTTAAGGAAAAGGTATGGTCACTATGAATTTGTGGTGGTGCCATTTGGATTAACCAATACCCCTGCCACTTTTATGTGCCTGATGAATAATGTACTCAACAAATTCCTAGAAATTTTTGTATTGGTTTTCATTGACGATATCCTAATCTAATCCAAGAACATAGAGGAGCATAAAGAACATCTTAGACTGGTACTTCAAGTACTAAGAGAGCATCGACTCTACGCTAAGTTTAGCAAGTGTGAATTTTTCCAGAAATAAGTCCATTACTTAGGCCATGTTATTTCTAAAGACAGAGTGGCAGTAGATCTTGACAAGATCATGTGTATTATGGAATGGCCTACCCCAAAGGATGTATCTGATATCAGATCCTTTATGGGCTTAGCAGGATACTATAAAATGTTCATAAAAGGATTTTCCAAGATTGGTTGTCCAATCATTGCATTTCAGAAATAGGGGGTTAAATTCACTTGGACATCAGAATGTGAATAAAAATTTTAGACACTGAAATACCTTCTGACCCATGCACCCGTGATGAAAATTGTAGACCTTGATAATGACTTCCTCGTGTGTACATATCCCTGCAAGGAAGGACTTAAAGGAGTCCTTATGCAAGAAGGACATGTAATTTACTACGAATCTAGAAAATTAAATAAGCATGAAATCAATTATGTGACCCACGACCTAGAGTTGGCTGCCATACTGCATGCTTTAAAAATGTGGAGGCATTACCTCCTGGGTAGAAGGTTTGTACTTATGACATACCACTGTGGATTGAGGCACCTGTTAGATCAACCAAAACTCAATTCTAAACAAGGTAGGTGGATGGCTCTCCTTAGTGAGTTTGATTTCAAAATCAAACACATCAAAGGAAAGGAAAAGAGGGTGGTTGATGCCCTTAGAAGAAGTGTGAAAACAATTCACCTGGCAGTGGTGAGTACCCGTGAAACGGATATCAGGGAAAGAGTCAGGATTGCACAAGAAATAGATGCATTCTTCAAGATCATGACATCGTATCTATAGTAAGATACCACAGTATGAAGGCTATCAAATGTTGGATGAAGGTTTGCTGACTTATAGAAACATATTGTATATCCCAAGTTGTGACGACTTGAAGAGGTTCATAATGGATGAACTTCACAAGAGACCATACATTGTTCATCTAGGTTATCATAAAATGATTATGACCACTAGAAAACAATTCTATTGGCATCGATTGAAAAAGGACATAGATGAATATTTAGCTAAATTCCTAGAATGCCAGGAAGTTAAGGTAGAACACCAACACCCAGCAGGGTTGTTGCAACCTCTACCAATTCCAGAATGGAAATGGGAGACCATCTCCATGGATTTCATCACTGGATTACCAAATTCAGTCAGATAGAATGACACCATCATGGTAGTGGTGGAAAATTTGAGCAAGTCTTCTCACTTCATTCCTGTCAAATCGACTTGCAAGGCAATAGATATTGCCAACATCTTAATGAAGGATATGTTCAGACTGCATGGCATGTATAAGGAGATTGTATCTGATAGAGACACAAAATTCACTTAAAGCTTTTGTAAATCCTTGATGGCTGGTTTTGAGACTAAATTGTTGTTTAGCACAACCTATCACCCTTAAACCAATGGACAGACAGAAAGAGTAGACCAAATATTAGAAGACATGCTAAGGTTTCATGTAATGCATCAACCTAAGAAGTGGGAAGACTACCTGCCACTGGTAGAATTTTCCTACAACAACAGTTGTTACACATCAAAATTACTCACTTCAACGATGACCTATTGTCATCATTTCAATTGTCGCAAGTGTCACAAACATCATACTATCATCTTTCCTATGTCGTGTCTCTAACGACATCACATGGACACTTAAGACACCTTCAAAGACTGGTTTAAGAAGGATAAATCACATGAAAAAGAGTACAAGGATTTTACCATGGAAAAGACCACTTAAAAAATTATTTTTGAATGGAAACTCGCTGCTACCCACTATTAGGGAGTGACAACACTCGCTACCCCTCTTTGGGGGAGTGTTGCAACACTCAGGACACCATTCTGGGGGAGCGTTGGGATTTTTTGAAGGATTTTTGTGCAACGCTCCCCTGCCCTTTGTCAGGGAGTGCTAGCGCTCTGTACCCTCCTTTGGGGGAGCGTTGCAACACTTTGTGTACCCTTTTGGGGGAGCGCTGGCCTATTTGAGCGAATTTTGGATTGTTGAGGAAAATCAGGGAAGAATCCCCCTCATCTCTGGAGTTGGTTGGATTCATATATGAGGTCAAGGCTCGATCTTAGGGAAGATCCACAAATGAAGGAGAAGGATCCTCAACCTATCCCTAGAATCTCTTAGGTGGTTGGGTCTCTCCAAGATTATATAAGGAGGCCTTCTCATGGTGAAACATGGGAGTTTAGAGGCATCAAACTTAGGATCTCATAAGGGAGATTTATCTGTGAAGCTACAGTCATTCTGATCGTGGAACTTTTGAGCAAGGGTCTGGACAAAGAGAGCTTGGTGAAGCTACTACATCTACATCATGGTTGTAAGCACTTTGATTTATTTTCATTAATATAAATATGTGCTTGGCCTGTTTCCTTTAATTTTGTGTATGTTTCATGAGCTTGTTTCTTTTGATAGATCTATTATGAAGCTAATCATGGTAGAGTAGGAAGTATGTTACGTTGTTGTTGCTCATTGTATTGCAAGAACTTCTGAAGAACTTGGAGATCAAGATAAGCCTGGATCGAGCAAGGAAAAATGTTGGTAAAGGTATTTGTCTTTATTTCTTATTCTTCCTTGAATAGTTTAGCTTCATGAAAAGGAATGTCAGTGTCCACATTAACACCTTTCTGTCTTGGTTATAGGGGTCTAGTATCCTAGAGGAAATCCACTTGTATACAGGGGGATTCTCCTGTAACAGAAATTGGTGACTCCACTGGGGAAGGAACTCCTATTTGTCTTTCCTTGGTTTGTCCCTGCCCTTTTCCAACCTTTTAGATCAAGTTTACTAGTTTTTCATCATCCATTTGCCTTCTCCTACCTTCACTAGTAATTCCACAAATTTTTATGAATTCTAGGCGAGTTTTTTTGCATTTTTTGGCTCTTTTTCTAAGTTTATATGAGGATCAATGCCCCCCCCTAGGCCATACGAGAGCACCAACGCTCCCCTACAATGTCTTAGGGAGTGTTGAAACACTCTGTGCACCCTTATGGGGGAGCACTAGTCACTTTTTTGAGAGTTTTTGCCTTCTTCTTCTCAGTCTTTTGCAGCCTGTATTGCAAAGATATTTACCCAGAGTCCGTGGTTGGTTTGTGAAGTTGTTTGGATTGGTTTTTGATGGTTTTTGATGCTCATAAATCCCTATTGTATTTATTGGAGCTTGAAACCTTTTTTAGAAATGTGAAATTGCCTTTTATAGTTGCTTTTTTGTCAGGATAGTTTTGACTGATTTTTCTTTCTCCCTATCTTTTCTTGGATTCTTCTCTGCATTTTATTTGTGTTCCTTGAATGCTTGATTGGTTGTAGAATCCTTGATGGTGTTATTTCTTGTTAGAAAAAGTTTCTACTTGTTTTCTTTCATACCTCACTGCCTTGAGTGCATGCTTTGTTTGTAGCCCTTTTTCTTCGTGTCTTTTGCATCTGCATAGGACTCTTTCTACTAATTGAAAGTAGTGGAGCATTGAAGGTTTTGTATTTAATTTATGTATACATAAATCAAACAAAGAACATAGATGCATTCTCACTTTTGGGTATTGAAACTAGCTTGCATTTGAAGTAGCAAAATTGCATGGTTTTTGGCTTTTTTGGGACATTGTGCATCTGTAACAATGAATGTTTTCTCCGTATCGTAGCATAACTTTAATCAAAATGAAAAGATTGCATCGTCATCTCTTTTCATAAATTTTGAGTCGGTCAAAACACCATATTGTCCATGCCATTTTTCTTTTGAGTAACAACAACCTTAAAAACAAAGCACTAAACTAAAAATTGATTAGAAATTTTTATATTTTCTGGTAGCAAACCTACATTAGATTAGTTGTAAGGATTTGGAATAGGTGTGAAAGATAAATTTCTGAAACTGCAAACAAACATAGAATATTGTGTTAGGGAGCGGTGAAATCCAATTGCTACATTTTGTCTTGGGAAGCCCTTCTCACACAAGGGTCAAACTTGAGGTCGCATTAATACTGACAAAGTTACTCACCCTACTTTGTTGGTCTTGGTGTAGAGATTTTTTGTATTATGGGGGTTTCCTGAAGGTATACCCACAATGATGAATGGAATCCTTTCAATATGATTTCGGGCCAGATAACCTTCCCTTGCACATGGATCGGATTGTCGACTGTTTCCCCAAGAATCACTGTTGTATTTGGTATCCTTAGTGGCCTATATCTTTAGGGTCTTTACACAAGGTGACTGTGGAGGGGAAAGTCTTCACAATACCTGGAATCTATGTTGGCCAAACTCACTCGGGATCCTTGGAGGGTATACCCATAATTATGTGTGGGATCTTTCACTAAGGTGTAAGTCTGCTAAGCAAGTCATCAACATAACTTTTCCAGTTGCTCTATCTCAGCCCTTTTTTACTTTGTTCTTGTGATGTTGGATTTCATCCCTAAATAGTGTGCTCATTGTGAGAAGGTTTTGTTTGCTTGTTTTCTTACTAGATTTTTAGCGTGTGCTTTTTGTTCTCCCTAGCAGAATCTAGGTTGGATGTTTATTTTTTATGATGTCAGTTCCTAGAATGACCAATGAAGGAACCCCTTTGCCAGTGGAAACCTTTGTTTTTCCTTCTTATGGAAACGTTGGTCCTCTTTACATCGCTACTTTGAGACTTCCAAGTCTCACAATTGGGTTATCAATATGGTTTTTTTCCACTCCGGTGATCTCAAATGCAGGTGCTTCAGATGTAAGCACACCACCCACAGATCAACCTCATGTCGACCCTTCTCCTTCTTCACCTGTCAGGTCTCCTTCCATTTGTCCTTCTTCGCCCAGTGAAAGCTCCAAAGTGAGTAGCCAGGTTGATAAGAAGAAGAAGAAACAAAAAGAGAAGAAGAAGAACCAGAAAGGGGCCAAGCCTCCAACTACATCATATGTTGGATCCAAGAAACCAAATATTGTTAATCATACTGGGAGTGTTGGTGAGGTCAATAAGACTACAACGAAGAATTCGAAAACCAAATTCCCTTACAGTATTTGTAAGGGTGACTACTTTCTGAGGGATTGCCCTGGCATTCCCAAGGTCTTAGAAATGTGGTCCTCCACGTCATCATCCCGTATTAGACATGCTGGTGACACCACATCAACTAGTGACGTTAAGGTTGGTAAGAAGAAGAAAACTGTCAAATTTCCTTGTATGTTATGTGAAGGTGATCATTATTCTCACCTTTGTCCTTGTATGGATGAGGCTTCTTCTCTTTTGGAAAATATTCAACTCCCAACTGGTTATCGTAACATTTCCCCCAAACCGTTGTAAGTTGATGAAATGGTCCATCCGGTTCCATCCTTGGCTAGTTCGGTTGATCAGGTGGTCAATCTAGTTTCATCCTCGGTTGAACCACAAACTAAAGTAGCTGATCCAGTTCCGTCAATGATCAACCCCACTTTTAATCTAAAAAGTGAAACCCAAGTGACTGATCTAGTCCCATTATTGGTCAGTCCTACCCTTCATTCAAAGAGTGCCAACATGGTCAATATAAATCCTCCTTTGACAACTGCCAAAGTGGTTGCTCCGATCCCTTCATCGGTCAGTCCAATTGATCATGTCATCAATATGGTCACGTCCTTAGTTGAACCAGTTGACAAATTGGTTGATCCAATCCCATATTCGGTCAATCCCTCTCTCTCGTTAGAGAGTGAAACCCAAGTGGTCGATCCGTTTCCAATTGTAGACCCCATTTTCCCCTTGGAGAATGAAACTCAAGTGATTGATTTGATGTCATTATCCATCGATTTGAATCTCCCACTAGAGAGTAAACCTGATTCTTCCCACGTTTTTCTCGTTGATACAGAATCTACCGTGCTGGGGGGAATTTCTCCTTCTCCCGCGAAACCCCCTCCAAGTAATGAGGCCATCCTTTTTGATTGGAGTGTGATAAATGGACCTCGTCTTCCCTCTCACATTAATTTCAAGATTATAGTACAGGTCTGTGGTTGGGTCGTTCCTTAGACACTGATAGACGAAGGTTTGTACGTTAGTATTTTGTCCTCTATTGCTTGGAAAGATTTGGGTTATCCTTAGTTTGTGCCTATTACCCAGACTCTATTCGCTTTTAAAATAAGAACCAATAACCCTTTAGGGATCATTCTAGGGATCATTCCACAGTTTCCTGTAACTTTGGGAGGGAAAAATGTCTTTGTTGATGTCATGGTAGTCCAAGACCCCTTGGATTTCGATTTACTCCTTGGGCGAAATTATGTTTGTTATCACACTAAGTTGCCTTGGGTTTTTTAGTCTGTTTCCATCTTTTCCTAAGCCTTATATTTTAATTAATTAAATTTCACCCCTTTTAAAATTGTGTTTGTTAGGACACCCTTGATAAATAAAGTGTTGAGTCATAACTTATGTTTTGATCCTCATTTGATTTTTGGACTTAGAACCATTTTTGTTCATGACTTAAAATTTGGTCCCCCTCATGATTTGTCACTAGGATCGATCGTCTCCATGACTAGATTGATTTGACAGACCATTTTCCTCATTCATGGCCTCGTAGCCATGCCTTGCTGTCCTTTTCTTACCTATCTAATCACTTTTTGAAATGGAGCACTGCCCACTCATCAGGAGTTTCCATAACGCCTTTCTTGTTCATCATTTTCCACCTTGAGTTATGATTATAATGCTAATGTCATTTTCCTTGTTTCCATCACCAAGAGTTGGTTAAAAATATGCCTTCAAGATCTCATATTTACGAGCTCTGATAATGATTTGTGATTTTGAAAAACTCAAGATTGCTGCGCTGTGCAAACTTCCAGTTTTGACCAATCGACAACAGTGCATCCAAATTTGATGCTGAGGTAGAGTCAGAGGCCGGGATGTTCGTGACTTCATCCTGAAATCTCCCTGAGGCTTCAAACAAATTCTTATTCCGCAGGTATCCCGTGTTTTCTCCTCTGCACATAAATTTTCAAAGAGAGTTAGCGGTCAGAGTTTTGGATTATCGGGATTGCATAGTTGAAGAAGACCTTTCCTCACACCATTCTATCCCTGTCTCCTCTCATTTCAAACCTCTAAATTCACTACCTGAATGTCGAAGTTTGACATATCTACCCACCATAGCTATTGAGCTCACAACATCTAAATAGTTCTATCCTCTGCAAAGGCAGTGTGCTACCTAAAGGCATTTCTTATCCACACTATGTCTCCCCTGCTTCCTTTGACATTTGAGTCGAGCGTTTTCTACCCAGTTTCAAAAGTTCAATTACAGAGTACCCTCTCATTATCTAAGTTTTCAATACCTACACAAATCTAAGGGAGGGATTTCCACAACCAAGTTTTAGCTTACTAGCAGTCAGTCTGGTTTAAGGGGAAGTTCTTGTAAAAGTGCAGCTTTGTCCATTTGAAGCTTGACTTTAGGTCCTCCTGGTCATTACCACCCCATAGACATAAGAAGCTCTCATCCTAATCTATGGAGAATCCTCAGATGAATAAGTCACACAAGGGGGGCAAGGTAGTTAGAACTGAACCTGTGGATATGCATCTTTTTGAGATAGAGCCCATGGAAAGAGAAGTTTTTCAAAGAGTGGGATGCCTCTCTTTCTTCCAGAATATGCAAAAAGGTCATCCTGAGGTTATAAGGCAGTTTGACTTACATTTTGATGGTTTTAAGACCAAGGTAGGGGATTTAGAATTTGAGGTGACTGAGGCCTCTATTTCAGCTACAACAAGAATCCCTATCATAGGTGAGAAATGGTTTAAAGCCATGGCTTTGAATGTAGCCTATGCCAAATATTTCCTTAAGCCTGAACATCAAGCCAGTGATTTGTCTAAAGGTATGCTAAGGAATCAGTTGATTGAGCAGTTTGACAGGATATTGAGGATCATTCAGAGATACTTTACATGTGAAGGGAGGTTTAACACATTATACCAGTACCATATAAGGCTTCTGTTGCATTTTACTGGTAAAATTGAAATGAATATTCCCTACTATTTGATAAGGAGCATAGGTAAGATGTTAGACGGGATATCATCGAAGTCTAAGGATGTGGATACTAGAATCTTCCACTCTAGATTGATTAGAATGCTAGTTTTTGAAGAATTGGGTAAGAAAGATATCTCATGTGAACATTTTGTTGTTGATTCCCACTTCAAGTTGGATATAGCAGCCACTCCTCAATCACAGAACACAAGCCCTTTATCATCCACCCGTGCTTCTAAAATAGGTACTGGAAAGTAGAGAAAGGGCAGAGTCCATGTTCAATTTTCAGAGGTCATCAAGGAGGTCATAGGAATTGAGGAGGTAGATTTTCATTCCCCATAGAGAGATTTTTCACCTCATCCTCCACCAGAGTTAGAAGAAGTTCCTTCTACTACTAAAATCGCAACAAAGAAAGGGAAGAAGCTACACTTCTCCTCTTCTCCTCCAACAACCAGTACCAAGGTCAGGAAATATTTCACAAGATCATCAGTTCCCAAAGAGGTTTTTGAAGAACAGTCCCTACCAAAAGCCTCTATCCTACAAAAGAAGAAGGGTAAAGGCATTGAAAATCCTGTGGAGGGGAAAGAAGAAACCCCTTTGCAAAAGAAGAAAGATAAAGACAGAAGTATCAAGAAGCCTAATGAGATGGACAAGGAAAATCCTATGCAACAAGAAAAGGAGACCATGAAGAATCCTGTTGAGACAGTTCATGTCACTACTCCACTTGACAGCCAGACATTCAAAATATTAATCAGGCAACTTAGGGATGCTAGGAAGGAGGTGGATCACTTGAAAACAAAATCCATGTCTGACATGGTTAAAATGAAAGAACTCATGGATGGCTATAGTTACACCCTTGACCTAGAAAGTTTCATAGCAAGAAAGGCCTAGCCTCTCCATAAGCAGCTCAAAAACCTTTATAGGCAGAACAAAGGCTTTCAGTCTCAGAAGAGGAAGCTTAAAGAAAAGTTGCAACATTTTCAAGATGAAGTGGCTCAAAGAAACTTGAAGGTATTGGTTGAAGCTTCTATTGAAAAGGAGACACTAGCATCCAAGGAGAGCATAGATCCACTGAAGAATCCTGCCACCGCTAAAAGGAAGAAGCCTGTTGTGCCAAGGAGGATCCTCCTTTTACAAGAAAGAGTGTTAGGTTAAGTGTCAGGGTAACGAAGTAGTTGGTGAAAGGTGAGCCCCATTTTTGAAGATGGTTCCTTTTTGTGAGGATAAAATATTGTTGAAAAATTACCTCTACCACCTATATAGGCTTCTAAGTGCTTATTGTTCAAAGTTTTGGGCTTTTTGTGAAGAATTAACTCCTTCAGCAGAAAGATTGTAGACATTCCGTAGCGCTATGGGTCTATGGAATAGTCTATTTTGGTTTTCGACTGGTGTGCTACCTATAGTGTTGCCAAATCATCTAAATATAATGGTGCTGATATTACTAAAGGTTTCTACTTGCTCGTACATTTTTTTTGAATGCGCTACCTAAAATTTTCAAAGAGACACACAGTGGCACTACTGAAATTCACTACCTAATTTACGGTAGAGACAAAATTTGCACAAAGATGCACCAGAGTGTTGCTACTAAAATTCGATACCTAAAATATCATAGAGACCGAAGTTTGCGCAAGGGATAGGAAGGTTTGGCGCTACCTTTTCTACTTGTCTAGTTTTAAAGTGCCCTACGGAATATTACAAAATTTGGTGAAGGCACTACAAAGTGTGCTACTCAGAGTGCTACCTAAAGAGGCTACCAACAGACACCAGGAATCCAGGAGAGAGAATATAACGACTTTTTGGATAGTTCATGATGGAGAGAACTACATAAATAACAACCAACATCATGATGAAAACCACATGCTCTTGAAAGACACATGGAAAACAAGGAGTTGTGCAACAAAGGGGGATCAAGTTAGTTTGAAGATTGGTTGGATTAGTCACCAATACTTTCCTATTTTATAGCATAGGTTGTTAGTCAAGTTGTTGGATGGAATAAATTCTTAGATATTTTCATGGGAAGGAGGCCAGATCATACCTCCAGTTGTTTTCTCCCTTTTGTTATAAATAGATAAATGAAATTATTTAGTAGGTTTGAATGGTTGAGCAAGGCTCCCTCATACTGTAATATTTTGATGAAGTTATTTTGAACTGGTTGTGTACTTGATTGAAGATATCTTGGTTAATAGAAATCAACTTCTCTTTCCATCTTATTTTCTTTTGATGCTAAAGTGTTCATGCTTTGAATGATTCACATGAATGGTTGTGGTAATATTATGGTGTATGTTTGATTATTATATTATCATGATGTTTCTTTAGTGTCCTTAGGTTTTGAACTCAAGAAGTTATTGTGTTAAGAATATTTCTTCATTAGGTTGTTTGCAGACCTGATGTTTACAAAAACCCCTACATTCCTCCTACTTAAGTCTTCCCTCTATTCATACTTACTCCCAATTACTGTTTGAATTTAGCGAAGACCTTGATTTCTTGTGCATGCTAGCCCTGATTTTTGAGTTGGAACATTATCATATTGAGTCTTATCCATTTGACCTCTCAAAACTCTATTACATTCACATATAACCTGATTGTTACTGGGATTGCCTTCCAAGAAATCTGAAGGTGATTTCTAGTGCTAACATTCTTGGCACCACCGCCAGGGAACAATTTGAAGACTTTTCCTTGGGATTAAACGACACAGTCTACTAGTTCTATAGGTGCATTAGAACTTAGTATCTTGAAGATCGCAGCTTGCACGTGGAGACTCCATTGTTTCAACTATGGCACCTAAAGGTAGAGATACGATATCAAATAAAAAAATACCTTTGGTTC
>JZKD02S2308034.1:0-33388 GCA_000966675.3 Picea glauca | reverse complement strand
TGTGTACTCTGCCATTGTAGTCATCCCAACTAAGACCCCGGATCATACAGAGGTGCTAACTAGTAATGGACAATAAATGAATTCCCCTAGTAATCCCCATGCAAGAAAAAAATATAAGGCCAACAAGAAACACCAAGTGATTGAACCTGTCATACCCTCCAATGTAAGATTCGCGGGACCTCGGTTAGGAAACATCCCCTATTTTTGTATCATGACTACAATGTTCAAGACTCAATGCAATTCCCCGAGTTGCAATTTGACTGGTATGTAGAGATAATTCAAGGGGAAAATGGAAAACTGAAGGTGGTCACCTAGAAATCGTCCAAGCCCCTTCGACAATCTAGTGTACTAACTTTGGTGGATTTCCCACATTTTGGCCAAGGCCCACCTTTCAGGGTGTGCATTTGATTCCTACTCAGTCGATTGCATGGTGTATTTCTGTGTCTCGATCATAAATACCCAATTGATGAAAACACCATGTATTGAGTTTCAAGCCTTCCACTGCAAACCGAAGACCCAGGGAAAGCGTTCAAGGATAAGGACGTGACACACAAATAAATTCACACTAATCATGCTATGTGCAAAGGGGCCCGATGGGTAGTGATTGCGTATATGAATGACCAAAGGGTCTATTTTTATACACACTTTCTTTCCTGCAATCTACTATGTAAGTGTCGTAAGGACAAATTTCCAATTGGAGTTTTCATTGCTACAAAAAGATGTGTTGTGGGAGTCCAGATGTCTTGGAAAGGATTTTTATTAAATGAATTTGTTGATGATTGTTTCGAGGCCCATAACTTGGGTAAGAAATTTCATTACAATTGGATAATACTACTAATTTCAATCATTTCATGGAGGCCCCCTCCAGGCCATGAATATGATGCAATCGGTGCACCACCCTTTTCCACACCCATATTTCTCACATTGCATCACACTAAGGACCAAGAAGTTGAGGACGCAAATCAAAATTCCTTTCAAAAGTGGTACACACAACTCATCCAAACAATCAATTCAACACTACATATCCCTAGCGGTATCATGGAAAGGTATGAGGCCTACCTCCGATTTGAATGTAATTTCCATAATGTCTTTATTTATCCACTTGCAGGCCAACAAGTTACAACCACCATTCTTCCATTTTTAGAAGAATACATCCAGAAGGGTGTCGAAGAATGGCTCAATCATCTTAAACCTACCCCTGAATATGAGCTAGAGAAACTCGAGACACATACCAAGAGGAACCATGAGAGGAAAAGAACAACAACAATAACACTATAGAAAGAAACAACATCAATGCCTAGGCATAAATAGACAAGCACATAAAAAGGAAAATGAAATAGATATATGAGTAAAGGGATGTGCACTAAGGAGGAGCCAGAGGCTGACCAAGACAGGGCCCCCAAGCAAAACAATCCCCCAACTCCACCATGGCTAGCCCTGATCAACCTTGGTTCTATATTGGACCCCGATGACAATGTGTGTACACCAACTCCCGCACCAAAGGTCCACGTCACACCCATTACATAAGAGGTCCCTATGACATTCACATAACACAACGTGGTTCCTGTTCAAGTTAGAAGCAAGAGAAGATGGTTGGGAAAAATTGAAGAACCAGATACCAAACAAAATGTCACAACCATCCCTAGCCTAGTCAAGGATCTCTGGGGAGACAATTTAATACAACGATTAATATACAAAGAGGCCACAAGCACATTTGACAATATTTTTCTACAATTTCCATTACTTTGTCATGTGATACCCCCCTCAGGAATAATAGATGACCGAAGCAACCGACAATAGCCATATATGAGTAATATTGTTCAACCCATTAGACGCGATGTATTTTGACCTAATTAGTGCCAATATTGAATTGGCATAGGTGCCTACACGTGACCTGTAGACTTATATGACCACCATCATGATGAATCTGGGAGATAGACATCGTGAACTTAGACAATTGCATGAATGGATGCAACAACATAATGAGTTAGAACTCGCCACCCACAAAGACACTTAGGCCAAACATCAACAAGAAATGCAGGATCACAAGGAGGTCGAGGATGAAAACCAATATCTCAAGGCACTCCATGCCTCAAAATTCATTGTGCATACTGAGTGTAAATCCCACCATGAAATGACACTCACAACCCACAAAGAAGTCATTAGTGCAGTTGACAAAGTCTATGTTCATTTACCCATGACAAAGGAAAATATTCTAGATGTATCCATGCCTCACATGCTTTGCATGGTCAAATAGTGAGTTCAGTTCTTGGAGACACATAATATTGAGCTTTGGGAAAATATCAAGTGTCCTACCCCAGGAAATCAATAGTTACAAAAAAATAGCAATCGTAGAAGAAGCATTGGAAAATGGACAAGAACACACGATCAAGTTTGCAGGACTCATCGAGTAAATTTTCACACTTTGGACTCACCTCCAAAATGCACCCGAAGACCATGCCATTGATGATAAGATCCAAACCATAGAAGCCCAAGTCACACAACAACAAAAAGAGCTATCATCATTACCCCCATTGAACAACAAGTAACAATGACAACGATTTCCAACAAACTTTGGGAAATTATAGCAGCCTACATTGAACAACAAACCATCTCTAACATCACACTAGATGCAACTGACAAAGCCTATATTTATTACAATAAACTAATAGCAACACACTTAGCGACAACTCCAATGTTAATTAAAATGGAGTAGATCAACCTCCATTCCAATGAGGTTACAACAACTGATGGAGAAGAGGTTTTCCAACTAATGCAATGAATGCAAGAAACTTTTGACGAGGTTGATGGTTATTTTCATCAATTCATCTAGGAATTCATGACAATAGCATCATTGGCCTACTCTGTCAAGCCGTAAGCAACGTCATTGGCTTGAGGACGAGCCAACTAATAATGTCGGGAGCCTATTGGCACCCAAGGTTTTGAACAATTTGCATGCATGCCACAAATCAATACTACGTGTGCACCCATGAAGATACACTTCACGGCACCAGGAAGGATCAACATTGGTTCCAGTCAAAGAAATATTACGCGTGTCGAACCATTTTTGTACTACGTGCAAGTAATCAAGAAGAAACCATATGCATACCAAATTTGAGTGTATCTTCGGGAATCTTTTTAAATGATTTTTATAGCAACCTGAATGATCACGAGAAAGGGTATGGATGAGTTGGAAATTTAGTAAGGATTTTCATAATCTAGGAAAGATATGGGGGATGCATGCAGAAAGGAAAAATGTGTGGGAATTTTGTTCACTCAATATAGTGGAGTAGGGTAGTCAAAAAAGAGAGTTCATTATTGTAACAGAGAGTAGAATGGAACAAAAAAATATAGAGTTACATGTCTAGTTTTCTCCGAGTTTTTGCATGAGTTTGTAATAGATATAGAATTGCGTATGAATGATGTAATACCCTATCCCAAACCCCAATTGTAAATGTAATGTAAATGTACATATATGCTAGTGAGTTGCAGACGCACAAGTTTTGGGTATAGTTTAACGTGCGCACTGAGGGAAGAGTGTGCGCTTGTTTCATAGCTTTGTGCGCACTTGAGTAAGTGCATGAGGATTTTTGTGCACATGTACCAAGGGAAGAGTGTGCACACCTGAGTAAGTGCATGAGGATTGTTTCAAAGTGTGCACCAGACCTTGTTTGTAGCCCAAATATTTTTGGGGTCAGAGAACCTTTGTATATATGTATATTGAGGCTAGAGTGCTTGTGTGGTTATTAAGATGGAGAGTCTGGATTGCGACAAAGGCCAGTGCACCTAATTTTCATAAAATGTAATTTCACTAGGATATTAATAAAAACATGTCTATGCTCGCAGACCAATCAAATGAAAAGAGATGGGGGAATAAAACTCCACTAGAATGGGAAAGAGGTGTGAAGCTTAAAGGGAATATTTTAATAATATTTCCAAAAGTATAATTATGGGATATGTATTTATCCTAATTTCCTAAGGAATGAGAATGATCCACCAAGTGGATCTAAGTTAGCTCTTAAGGTGACAAGTGTCCATTTTAAGTCATGGAAATATATGGTTGGGCCTTAGTGTATATTGGGGGGATTCACTCATTTGATTATCATGCATACCAATTTTCCTTTGTTAAGTATCAATATCTTGTTGTAACTAGTTTCCATCACATAACCCTATACTTGGGAAGTTCTATGTGCTATCGAAGAGGTGGGTTTTCAAGCCCATGTTTGTCGAATAAGTGGGTTTCCAGGCCTGTGTTTTTCAAAGAAGCGATTTTTCAGGCCCGTAAGCATTCTCTCCAATTGGGAGAACTATTGGGAATTGTTTTCCCAAGGTTCCCAGTAGTACCTATAGAGCTCTGAGACTTCTTGTCCAACCCATTGTTGAAGCCCTGGAAGGGAAGTGAGGAAGCCGAAGGAATGTTGAGAAAAGAAGGGGCACACTTCCTTGGGTGGGACAAGAATGTGGAGAATGAGGGATTGTAGTTTTTTTTCTAGGGTTGGCACCTTTGTCTAAGTGTTTCGACTGTTGATAGACCTTAGCTTGGCTTAAGAATCCTTTTCCCATGTGTAGTTTTAGTCATAACTCAGGGGTGATCGGATGTTGAGTTTATGGGAAGCAAAGTCTATGGTGGGGAGGAATGTCTGAGGTTTGTGCATAGTTGTTGGATTGCAACAAAATATAAGTGTATTCTTATGTGTATTATTCTTTGCGTAATGTGCATATACATGTTAAATTTATTATGTGTTACAGTTGTATATTTATTTGTGCATGGATTATATATATTGTAGAACTGCATGTTTTTTGCATATGCAGGGCATGGGCCATAACAGTTTATATGTGTTTATATATTGTTTAACATATGTATGCTTATGTTATTTATGTTTATGGAATTGGTACATAATCATGCTAAGTTGTGCATGTATTTCCAGTTTTGCATAATTGTTGCAAATGTAGAGCATAGTAGTTATTAAGTGTTTCTTGTTAGATAATTTTGTGGTAGTGGTCATGGGATTCTAAGGCAAGGCATGAATCATCGCGTGTACAAGGAAATCAGACTGTGCACAAAAATAGGACAGACTATGCACGTGACATAATATAGGAATGGTTGCATGCGTAGTTTTATTATGAGTTCTCTCTATTGTTATAGTAACTATCTATTAAGTAACCTCGACATTAATCATATGGGTTCTAGCGTGAAACTAGAAATATCATGTGTGATGAGGGACAGTCGACACAATGAAAATTGAGCATGCATAATTGATAAGACATAGTTGTTTCACATGGTACGAGATCAGTTTGCGTGCACTAGGAAAATGTAGCTGCGTGTATCACGGGGCCAGTTATGTGCATTGTTGGTTTCAATGATTTTCTTTCATAGAAGAAAGAGTTGTTATCAAAGTGTTATTTAGCAAGTTGCAGTAGTGGAGACTTTAGAATGTGGTAATGGGACTCATCGAGGAGGTTGGATATGTTACAAAGTGGTCTCAGAGAGTTCAAAATTTTGATGTGACGTGGCCTGGGAGCAGAGTTGGGGACATTACAAAGTGGTATCATAGCTTTTGGTTCAACACTAGACTTGTATTTGCTAGAGATCAACATGAAGTTGGTGAGGCAGTCATTGTTATAATGGTTGTGATGGTCACAACATGAAAATATGGAAAAACTAAGTGAAGAAAGGATTCATGTGCGCTAAGTATTGGCACTACATAGTGCAGAGTTGTTATGCGTGCAAAATATCAGTGCATGGTATGTGTGCATTGAATATCGGAGCTGTGTGGGGTGAAGAATGGGTGGAGCACACATAATATGGGAGTGTAATACGTGCATGATGAATAAGGACGCCATGCATAATTGATGGGTGTGTGCATAATAATAGTGCACAGGGCATGTGGATTGAATATTGGTGATGCACAATGAACACGCATTGATTATGATCACTGAACGAAGAAGAATTATTGGCATGTGCATAATGTTGGTGCACAATGCATGTGGATGGAATATTGGTGCTACATGGAGAAGAATTGGAGATGCACATTGGGTATTGGGTGTGAAGTGAATGCTGGCGTGACGCATAGAAAATTTGTAATTTGTGTGGAATATTGGTGCATGACACAAAAGTTGTGCACACTAGATAATGATGTGTGGAACCCAAAAGTTGAGCGTGCTAAAAATTAGTGCTTGATATAAAAGTTGTGCACACTGAATATTGGTGTGTTGTATGTGTGCTTGGTATTGCACGTGTAGAGCATGTGTGTGTGATGAATATGGGAGTATAACAAAATTGGTATACACACAAGCTTTGAAATAAAGAAAAGGAGAGAAAACAAGAGGAAAAGTCCTATATAGAGGAGTCCAAGTATTCACCTAGAATTTTGAATTCGTCTTTTAAATTCACTAGAAATCAGAAGAAAGGATTTTGACACACTTATGGAACAAAATGTGCATAGTATTTATTGTTTTCATAAATTATTTAGTCTAACAAATCCTGTTTCCTGCACATTTACAGAGTTAGCGACAATTTGATCAGTACAGAATCAACACATAGATCAGAAACATGGAAGATGCATAAATAAGCTACAACCATGAAGATGAGCTCAGAAGGATGTATGGCAATATAGATGATGAGGGTAAAAATTCAAATGGACATGGAGAAGGCAAGGAAGAAAGCATGAATTTGTTGAATACCATAAAAAGTTTGCAAAAGCACGTCCAAAGTTATAAATCTAATAATGATAGGCTTATGAAATCCAAGGAGGAACAAGATGGCTTCAACATCAAGTTGATGCAAAGCTTGGAAAAAATAGAGAAGAAGATTGATAAGGAGATAGATTCAATCAAATCAAGGAAACACAGGTCTCATGGTGAGAGAAGAAAAACAAGAAGTGTCGGCAGACATTGTCATCACTCTCCAAGCTGACATTCAGCTGGGAGAGTGCATAGTCATTCAAGTCCATCTCCTATTAGGAAACATAAGAGGATATCTAGGGTGGATGAGCTACATGGAGAAATGAATAAGATTAAGCCTCCTACTTTTGATGGTGAGAAAATAAGGATGAGGATGCAGAGACTTTGTTGTTGGGCATGACGAAGTTATTTCAGTTACATAATTACTCTTCATAGGAAAAGGGGAGAATTTGTTGGAATATTCACCAATGCTGAGAGGGGGGTTGAATAAATATTGAGCACATTTTACCAATTTCAATCACAACATTAAATTATCAATGATTCCATTCACTTATGATTTCATTTAACATATCATAAATATATAACCATAAACAATAATGTCACATCATACACAGTACACCAATATTTTACGTGGAAACCCAAATGGGAGAAAACCACATAATGCTTTCTTTTATATAAAACATTTAATTCATAGGAATCACCAAATTCCAAATCCCCCAGCACCAACTGGAAGGAGACTGCAACCCATTATTTATAGGCTCCAATCTAAAGGAAGCTACAACTCCCTGAATTCTCCAACTCCAATTGGAAGGAGGCTCCAACCCCCTGATTTACAGGCTCGAACCTAAAGGAAGCTTCAACTCCTTGTATTTTCTAGATCCAAATGGAAGTAGGCTATAATACCCTGATTTACATGCTCCAACTTTAAGGAAGCTCCAATATGCGGTATTCTCCATCACCAACCGGAAGGAGGCTATGACCCCCTTTCCTTGACCCTTGTTTTGACCCTGAAATATAAGTGTAGACTCAACCTATAACTGACATTGTCACTGATAATCAACCTGTCACTAATAATAAACCTATCACTAATAATCATTGTCCCTGATAATCAACCTGTCACTATCATCATCCAATATGTCACTATCCCTATCACTGATATTGATACCTCGTCATCAATAACATCATCAATATCATCAATAAGACCATATCCACTCTCATAAATCATACACCAAGACCATCACTAAGATGTGCATCAAATTATATGCTAAGACATGTGTGCCATATCATCCATGTAAAAATCATGTTCCATATCCATAAACCATGTGCCAATATATTCCTCAAACATGTTCCATAACATCCATCAAGCATGTACCATAAAATCCATAAACCATGCACCAAGATATGACTCAAACATGTTCCATAACATCCATCAATCATGTACCATAACATCCATCAACCATGTAAACATATACCAAAGTACATCTCAAACTATGTGCCCAATATCCAATATTCTCCTCAAACCATATGCCAAAAGCATGCCTTAATCATGTGTCAAACCATCCAAGATATGCTTCAAGCATATACCATAACCATCAAAATAGAACACATAGAAAGAATACCTTTAGTCATGTAGAAACATGGTGTATGTGATCACATACCTACAGACCTTCCTTAACTTCAAGAAAAGGATAACATCTTCATTTGGCTTTACTTCAATCTCGCAGGACTAGTTTTTGGATTAGTCACAAACCCTAACTTTCAACAAGAATAAATCTATACCTATAATGAATAAAGGTCTAAAACTTGTACCCAATATTCTTCAATATCTTCTCTAAAATTCCTCCAAGTTTCACTCCTTGAATCTGTTGAAATATTGTAATTGCAAAGAGTATTCTATTTATTATTGAGTCGTTATTAAATAGATCAATCCTCTTTTGTGGATTGATCATGTAGGGAATTGTAATTGACCAAATACCCTTTTGCAGATTGGTCAAACCCTAATTATATCATGTAAATTAATAAGTCAGCCCCAGGCCTAATTAGAGTGTTTTTAGCCACTAAGAAGACAAGTTGTCCCCGCCCAGTGAAGAGACACCTTTCCAACACCTGTCAGTTTGTATAAATAAAGGAAGTCAATGCCTCATTTGTTAACTCACTCATTCGATCATCTAGTGCGCAAGTTTGGTAGATGCAGTTGGGAGAAGAGGGAAGAGAGAGGTTCATTGCTCAGTGTTGGATATTCTCTAGTGTTTTGGTTTATTGTCTTGGCATTGTATTTGTTATCTATATTAAGGAAGTTTTTGTTGGGTTTTCTTCCCCATGAGGGTTTCCCAGGATAAATGTTGTGTATCTTGTGATTGTGTTTCTCTCAATGATCCTACCTAAGCTATTTTTATCTAGTAAATTAAAAAGAAACCTAAAAATAGCTCAAAACTTAACATGGTATCAGAGCTAAGATGAAGAGAACATCTTTCACTGGATAAAGAAAAATGTCATTGTTGTCATACAAGAAAATTAGGGCTTTTGTTGAAGAGGAATATCAGCCTAAAAACCATCTAGAAAAGTGTGCCCTAGCCTAAGGAACTCTTTGGCACCTTAATCACACCTTTTCAGCAGACAAAGACTCCAGAAAGTCAAACCCTAGTTTTGACTAGTACCAGAAAACCAGATGTACCAGAAAACCAGAAGTACTAGAAAACCAGGAAACCAGAACCAGTACCAAAAGTACCAGTCCATATTTCCACAAGCTCAGTTTCAAGGGGTAAAATTTGGATTTTCAGAAATCTGAATGTACCAGCTTACTCGCCTCAACTCAGTGCATCTAACCCTTGGATCAAAATTTCAAAATTTGAAGTTTGAAAAATTAGGGTTTTCTCATAAAACCCTAAGTTGCAGTTGCAGTTGCAGTTTCAGAATCAGTTGCAGTATCAATTGAAGTATCGGTTGTAGTACCAGTTGCAGTCACCCTTGAAGTTTTTATGAGTTGGTAAATATTATCGTTGCTTCTAGATGGTGCCACTACCTGCAAATATTATCAGAGGCATGTATTCACGTATGTTTAAACTATTAAGCTTTAAAGGGTATTTGTAGGAGAAGGGATCTCTTGCCATAGATCTAGAAGGATCTCAAGGTCTAACACATTCATTGGAATAATGAAACCCAGGTTTTATTATTCTGATATGCATCTATTTTTTATGACATTATTTTGATCTAGGTTGCATGTTGAAGCCATGACCATCATTCTAACCTTTGGTCAAAATTTAAGTCAAAGTATTAGATTGATTAAAGTTGAGATCATAGATTTTATCCTCTAACCCAGCTTTCTATCAAGATAACATATTGTCTTAGTACAAAAGATAGGTTGAATAAAGTACTTGTCATCTTGAGTGAAGGATACTTGGAAGAAAAGTAACACACTCATTCTTGAGGACAAGGCTCCAGGTTCCAGGTTTGATTAATTAAGTTGATAAGATTCAAAGTTGCACATGACAAGTTGATAACTACCCCTTTACAAGTAAACACTATAGTTGAGGTAGCAGTCTTTGAAAAGTATTATACTTGGTAGCATGTGAGCATATTGAGATAAATTCTTAATGTAATCACTTACCAAATACAACTAACATCTCCTCTAGGAGAAACTTCTTGTGTTGGTTCTAGGTTACCATGGAGGAATGTTTGCTCACAACACTAGAAAGTGTCGACCTTGTTTCGTATTATATTTCTTACTTTTGATCTTTGTTTCAAATAGGTCACAACTGATAGCTCTAAAGGAGCTATTGTGATGATTATTCGTGCTAATTTTTTATTTACTATTATCAAAAGAGTATTATTCTTGCTTGTTGTTTTGTTGACCTTGTTTCAGGTCACAGGTAATAACCCTGAGGAATCTATAGTGAAGGTTGCAAAAGGAAACATATTAGATGAGACATGAAGCAGACTATGTACATGACCATATACATTCATGTACCAAAGAATATGAAGAAGAAGTTATCCCTTGAGATCTAGAGTATCTCATATGAAGATTGATTGTAAGGAGCATAAGGCTCCAAAGATGACCAAACATTAGAACAAGAACTCACAGTAGACTTATTAAAACGATAATGAATCCACCTTGAAAGGAAGCATAATTCACTTGAATTCTGACTCAACTTTTCATATTTATACTTGGTATCCAACACCAAGTATACCCTATAAGATATGATGAAGTCCTTGTATACTCAGAAGAAATCGAGAGTAATCCTGGTCTCAGAAAGGATCAGATGAAGAGACAAATTCCAGGACTGGGAGACAGATTCCATGAGAAGACTAGATCATATCTTCATAAACTTCTAGGGGATATGAAATCTCTTTGGAAGATTCCCTTGTTTCAGTGACAGATAAGGAAGCTAGTCAGAAATACTAGGATATGGATTCTTACGTGAGACTAGAAGAGAAGTCAGTATTGACTTCCAAGATTGATTTAAACAGATCAAGCATGTTGCAGATGTACAAAGCCTGATGTATGTCCAGAGGATTATCCCAGCAAGAGGTAGAAGACTATGAGGGAAACTTACTCCAATAATTGAAGAAATATTTATAGTATTTATGAAGACAACTAGAACAACCATGATTCATATATAGTATGATATGCAAGGGAAGCAATCCCTATATTTAAAATTGAGTGGAATTAGGTGCATTAAATTAGTTGGGTCATGGAGACATGACTACGATAAAATATAGAGTTACCTCCATGAAAGAAGAATATCTACCTTCAGTATCAATTATTGAGCCACTCTCAGTTTCAGATGAAGTTGTTGTCATGATAGAATAAGAGGAGTTACTCTCATATTTTAGTAGCCACAGTGAGGATGAAGTAGTCATTCTCAGCCTCAAAGAAGTTGCAGGTGTAGAGTCCCAATTCCATAAAGAACAGTTGTAGAAAGAGGAGAGGACATACTCTCAGGCAGTGAGACAGATAGTGCTTTGTAGAGAGCACATAGATCTAGCACATGATTGTGCAGATTGAGTTGCAACTGAGCAAGTGTACCAGATTGGTACAATGCAATGTGAAAATTTGGTTTGAAGTTGAAGATAGAAAGACTCAGGTCTGCAAGTTGAAGAAGGATCTGTACAGGTTGAAGCAAGACCCTAGAGCTTGATATGGCAAAATTGACAGTTTCCTGAAGAGCTTGGGCCTTACCAAGAGTAAAGTTGATTCTAACCTTTACTTCAAGGTTATGAATGATGAGACAGTTATATTGTTGTTACTATATGTAGATGATGTATTATTGACAAGATGAAGAAAATATCATCACAGATTGCAGAAGAATATCACTACAGAGTTTGATGGAAGACCTAATACATTATCTCTTAGGTCTTGAAGTTTGGCAGAGAAAAGAGAAGATCTTCCTTAACCAAGGGAAGTATGAAGTTAAAATGAAGATATTTGACATGTTGAAATGTAAATCAATGTACACACATGTGGAAACGAAGTTGAAGCTTCTAGTAGATACCTCATCAGAATTGGTTGATGCTACTCTGTACAGACATATTATTGGTTTGGTGATGTATATGATGAATACCAGGCCATATATATGTTTTTTCATGAGTCAGTATCTAGTAGAACCTAGATGTGTTCACATTGTTGCTGCAAAACATATGATGAGATACCTTAAGGGTACGTTGGATTTTGGTCTATGTTATACTAGAGATCATGACTTCATATTGTATAGATATACTGATTCAGATTGAGCTGGAAGTGTCTCTAACAGAAAGAGTACTTCAGGATGTTTTTTTAATCTGGTGTCAGCCATGATCTCATGGCAGAGTAGGAAGAAATTCAACATTTCTCCCAGCATGATAGAAGTGGAATACATTGATGCATGTTCTGCTAGTTGTGAAGCCATATGGCTTCAGATGTTGTTGACATATCTATTTGATCTGGAGATGGAAGCCACCGTGATCCTATGTGATAACCAGATTTGTATAAAGATGATGTGTTCCATGATGAGTCGAAGCACATAGAGATCTGGTATCACTTCATTCATGATATGATGCAGAGGGGACCATTAAATCTCCAATATGTTGGCACATATGAGCAGGTTGTAGACTAAGCCTTTGTCTAGTGTAAATTTTAAATACTTTCAAGACAAGTTTGGTATAGTCTGAAAGGACCTCCCTCGAAAGGGGGAGTAGTGTTGATGATACTATGGTATCCTGACCAATAGTTAGTAGCCCAGTTAGGATTTTATATCCTAGGGGACTAATCATCCCTGGAAATATCTCGAAGGTCCATAAGGATAGGCTATCAGAGTACTTGTGCATGTATATGCTAGCTTTGGTCAGTAGTGGTAGCTTCGTTATGATTTTATATCCTAGGGAATCTTTTGATTCTTGGGAAGATCCTTTGGATCTGTCATAGTACCACAAGATGTTGTTGATGCCAGCCTCATACTGAATATTTCCAACTTTGTGTTGATGTTGTTGATGCCAGCCTCGTGCTGAATATTTCAAGCTTCGTGTTGATGTTGTTGATGCCAACATCGTGCTGAATATTTCCATCTTCGTGTTGATGTTGGTGTGATTCCAGCCTCGTGCTGAAGATATTGTTGTGATTCCAAGACCATGTTAAATATTTCCAGCTTCGTGTTGTTGTTGATATGCCATCTTCATTCTGAATATTTCCAGCTCCGTGTTGATGTTGTTGAGATGCAAGCTTCATGCTGAAGATTTCCATCCTAGTGTTGATGTTGATGATTCTCTAGCCTTCGTGTTGTGATACTATTATTGTTGATGTTGTATCAGCCTTGTGTTGTTATTGATTATGGTGATGTATTAATGTTATCCTAATCCATGTTGATGCAGATGATGATGATGCCACTTCAGCTTCTTGTTGAAGATGATGATGATGATGCCACTTCATCTTCTTGCTGAAGATGATGATGATGATGTTATTTCATCCTTCTTGTTGTTGATGATGATGATGTTATTTCATCTTTCATTCCTAAGATGATGATGTTACTATAGCCTCATGCCAAATATGTTGATGATATTACTTTAGCCTCATGTTAAAGAAGATGATGATTTTACTTTAGCCTCATACCAAAGATGACAATGATGTTACTTTAGCCTTATGATGATGAGGATGATGATGCTACTCCAGCTCCATGATGTGAATGATGATGATGAGAAAAACTTATGATATTTATAGATATGTCAGTCAGTGTTCCAGATGTTGTTGATGTTGCTTCCCTCTCTCTCTCTTGATGATGTTGTATTGAGTTGTGTCTGTAGAATACCCTTGTTGTTAAGGGGGAGTGTTGAAATATTATAACTGCAAAGAGTATTCTATTTATTGTTGAGTCATTATTAAATAGATCAATCCCATTTTGTGGATTGATCATGTCGAGCATTGTAATTGACCAAATCCCCTTTTGTGGATTGGTCAAAACCTAATTATATCATGTAAATTAAGAAGTCATCCCCAGACCCAATTAAAGTGGTTTTAGCCACTAAGAAGATAGGTCGGCCCTACCCAGTGAAGAAACACCTTTCCAACACTTGCAAATTTGTATAAATAAAGGAAGCCAACGCCTCATTTGTTCACTCACTCATTTGATCATCCAGTGCACAATTTTGGTAGACGCAATTGGGAGAAGAGGGAAGAGAGAGGCGCATTTCTTAGTGTTGGATATTCTCTAGTGTTTTGGTTTATTGTCTTGGCATTGTATTGGCTATCTATATTAAGGAAGTTTTTGTTGGGTTTTCTTCCCCATGAGGGTTTCCCAGGATAAATGTTGTGCATCTTGTGATTTTGTATCTCTCAGTGATCCTACCTATGCTATTGTTATATAGTAAATTGAAAAGAAACGTAATAATAGCTCAAAACTTAACAGAATCATCCCTGAAAAGGATTTATAGCAAAAAATCCAGACCTTGTTGAATTTTGGCCTATTCTGGAGAGAGAACTTGTAGAGCATGCCACACGTTGAATATTTGATATATGGTTATTAACATTGCAAAAACCATACTATGTATTCTATTATTTTCAATGCAATTAGTCTCACAGAATTTGGATCCTCTATGAAAAAGTTATGACTATTTTTATCAGAACACATGTTTGAGAATAGTTCTAGGACTAGTCAAAAACTCTATTTTCCATAAAGGGTATCTCCAAAAATACAAGGAACCAGAAGCTAAAATGTTTATCACAAGTACCCAGATATGTCTTCTCAACTTTCTCTATCTAAATCATTCTAGAAAAAATGTTATAAAAAATGGTAAGATGACCTTTAAATAACATACCTTAGTACAAATCATCACAAGACTTCATCCTCCTTGGAATGTCATCCTTATTCACTTCATATTCCCTTTGAAATTCACCTCAGATCTCCTTCTTTACCTCAGATAAAAATCACTTGAGTTTATGTAACAAATGAACTCCTAGGTGCCTTATTTATACTAGATCCGGCACCCTCTTTTTAGGGCCGACTTGACCCAAATAAAATTAAAAATATTTTTTAATGATTATTTCATTGGGGATGACTTTACCAACAACATCCATAATATTTATTTTAATATTCATTGCAATGGGGTCGACTTGTAACTTCTTGTTTGCAAAAACCTTTCTTCTTTTAATTAATTTGGGCTTGACTTGTCAGTTCTTGTTACAATTGTTTAGGGATTCTTAACCATACTTTGGGGCTTCCATCTTCAGGAGGACATATCTCTTCAACTGTGAGGAACCACGTGGCATACCACCTACCATTGGAAATGACATGATGAGGAATATCCATCTATGAGAGTTTTGAATGCATTGTTAGAGTCCATCATCATCTTTTTCCTCAAAAAACTTCAGGATTCATGACCACATCTCTGGGATTATTGTAGACTTCTTCAAAGATTCTTCCCATGAGGGCCATGCTTAAAGCTACGTCATAAAGGGACCACTTCAGAGACTTCTTCAAATACACCCATCACTTCTAGATGCTTCCAAACTTGCTTCGGGGCTTCTTCTAGGGTTGACAAGGGTTGAGATCAATGACAACCAACTATCAAACAATCTCCCCCTTTGGAATTGATGGCAACACTCATACTCCACCCGTGACCAGTGCTCTTGATATTTCTCTCCTCATGTTTCTCTCCCCCCTTCACATCACTAGTAAAGGGTAAATCTCTTTTGGGGATTCTCCCTCTATCTTCATGTTTATGATCTTTCTCTTCCCTCTTTGTTGTCAATGTAAAATAGTAACTCCCCCTGATAGTATACCTTCTATAAACAGTCTCTCTTTTTCTTCATGTGGTCCTCCTGTCTTCATGCTTATGATCTTTCTCTTTTGCTCTTTTTATTTCTCTTTCCCTTTGGAATTAAGCATAACTCCCTTTGATAATTTATCTCTCCATGTTTTCTTTTGCAAGATGTCGTGTAGATCAATGTGGGGATTCCTATATATGCTTTCTTTACACTCTTCTGATGTTTTTTGTCCATTGGTGATTCATGTTACTGTATTCTAGTGATGTATATGAAAAGAAATAATGTTGAGATTTCTTCATTTCTTGATTTCAAGTCTTCATAGCTTGTTATCTTCACTGAACTAACATTAATGATATAATCATCCAACAATGTTCTCTTGACAATATAACTCTTCATGATACTTTCTCTCTATCTTGGTGTGTCTTTCACTGCTTGCCTTCTTGTCAATACGTTTTAATTCTAAGTCCATCTTCCTTGCTACAATTCCTTCTAAGCTCATGCATTCTGTCATGTATCCTCTATGATTCATTTCAAGTATTGTTTTCTATACCTTCCACATATCTCATGAATTCATTTGTGTCCATGTCAAAAAAATCTCCATGAATCTACTAGGAATTTACACACAATCTTGACCCATATGTTGTTGCTTAGACTCTCCCTCTTCATCATTCACATTACTAGGAGTCTTCAAGCTGGATCACTTAGAAGAATACTTCAAGGTTCTTTGATGCGGAGTCATCTTCCTCTTTGTCTATGGATTCATCATCTTCCTGAATTACATCATCTTCCTCTTCGTCTATGGATTCACCATCTTCCTTAATTATATCATCTTCCTCTTCGTCTATGGATTCATCATCTTCCTGAATTATAACATCTTCTTATTCATCATCTTCCTAAATTATGGCATCTTCCTCTTCATCCTCTTTCTAAATTCTTTCATCTTTATCTTATCTTGTAGATTCATCATGATCGTGTGCTACTGCAAATCCTATGAGTATGATCTCTGGGACATGTTCTTCATTCACCTGAACTTCTTTTTTTTCTTTTCTTCTCCAAACCTTCTTGTATTTGACATCAATGTTTTCCTTCATGGAAGGATCCATCATGATTTTAAAGTTATGATCTATGTGTCCATAGTTGTGGAATTTATAGAATTCAATATTGTGGGGGGGGACATAAGCATCTCTTTCTTGAACATTTCTTCCATACACTCTGCAATCCACAACTTTAGGTCCAAAATTATTACATGTAAAACAATGACTCAAAATTAAACTTTGATACCTGGAAGAAAATGATCATCTTTATGATGTAGTCCTTCTGAATTCATTCCTTAGTTGATCACGGTGTTCTCTTCTGTTGTTTCCTTCTTGATGATTAAATATTCTTTTACACATGAAGGTATAAGGTCTTCTTGGAAATACACTTCTTATGCATTCATTCATATGATGATATTGTGTTCCTATAATTGGTTGATCTTCTTCCATTATCTAAATATTCTTCTTTGAAGGCTTGGGACTTTTGATGGCTTCTGCATAACCCTTTTTTTTCTTTCATGGATCTTGAACCCTTCTCAAAATGAATCTGCTTGTATCCTAGTACAAACTTGTCATAGTATGGAATTTGAGTGTTGATGATGTCATCCAATATTTTGGTGTTGCTCTGATCCATATCCTTCTTCTAAAGTTCCTTTCTTGGTGAGACTATCGCTGCTTCCAATTTCTCATTCATTTTCTCCCTTTATTCCAACTATCTTTTGAGTGTTTCTTCAATCCTTCTGGCTTATTCTACCTGGACCATGTTGAGCACTCAACACACCCCAAAACAAAAACAAAATCTATGTCAATCTTTTTACTTTTTGGGTACCACTTGATCATTTGCACTGTTTGTTTACACTTCAATATGAAAATTGTTGCCTTTGTTTATAATTTTTTGTTTTCATGTTGAGTCATTTAAAGTTTACTTGAGCATGTGAAAATCATCTTAAATTTAAAAGAGACTAACATTTACTTAAGGAATCAAAGTTTGAAACTTTTCACCGACGCGCTTAGGAAATTCGACATTGGGAAGGATTAGAAGTAGCGAAAATCACTTGAGAAAACCAAAATAGTTGAGCGTCGATCTTCACCGAAGTCGGCAGAATAAAGTCTCTTGTCTCCACAAATAAGCTTCACTAAAGGTATCGTCAAAGACCGATCCGTTCGGCATCGTAAAAATATTAGAAGAATAAGCATTGAACGAAAACTGAAATAATAATTGTCGACCGTCGATTTCCAAAAGTTTGCAGGGTCGGAAGTCTCGAAGGACGGTAACCCATGGAGAAAACTAAGCGTTAATTTTAATTTTGAATGTCGATCCCTAACGCCATCTCGTTATCGACCGTCGCAATATCTAGCTCTTTTAGGCTCATTCAACGTGAACAAAGTCCCAAGTGAAATCCTTACCCACAAGCCGAGTTCCAGATTTTATTTTTAATGAGCCCCGAGTCAGTGACGCCACGTCAACATCAATCGGCATCGAAAGTTTCTAAAGGAAAATATCAACAAACTTACAAAATAAATCGGAACAATGATAATTATAAAATCACATAATTTACGAGAAGATTAGCTGAAAACACGATAGATTTACATACAAAAAGGAAACATGATACATTCAACTGCTATGACTAGAATCCTTTCAGGCAAAACATTTTTGAAATTTCATATATTAAGGTTCCCGCCAAGCTCAAGTTACATACAAATAAACACCACCGACGCCTTGACTAACCAGCCCAGTTACATTGAGAATGTGAAAATCCTCACGCCAAATAGAGGAAACTATCAAGTGTCACTTCTGAGAATACAAAACAAGAGTCTGCCCATCATGTATCTCCTGCACACAGACCTTCTCTCGAACTTCTCCTCGTGCCTTGCAGTGTTTTCATTTTCTCCTTCCCCATCATCCTCTACACTTCACACAGTTGCACAATCATATCTTGTGCTTCCTGAACCTATATCTTGAGCCAATTTGTGCTTCCTTCGCGACCTTACAGTGTCGATACCTCCTAGTTCTTCGCCACCAACTGTCTCCCCAGTTCTCTATTTTCTTCATAAAGTTTGGCTATGGCAAGTTGTGCCTGCTCCAACTATTGGTTGGAGTTTCCAACGTTAGAACTAGTTGTCTTTGTCTTTCGCATATGACTACCGCTTCCTCGACTGGTAGTCCCAACAGGATATGACCGGGTCACATGCATCATGAATTCCTCAGCGACTGAATGTGCACCCAGCTCAGTCAGGATATGTTCTCCTCCATCCACCTCCGTATTTTTTCTGGGCCTTCTCCTCCTCCTCGGTGTCTTCTTTTGAGAGGGAATGACCTCCAACATGTGTTCTTCAGGTGTAATTTTCTCCTCTTCTACCTATGCTTGAGGCATTGACGTTGTTTCTTAGAAAAGGTAGGAACCTCCTTTTAAAGCCTCGGAGACGTCTGACACCAATAAGAAAGAGTCCCAGGCACGTTGGGGCTCGGACTTGGTGCTCTGACTGCCTTGCAAACCCCATCCCTTGTTTTGAGGGGATCCCATAGTGAGACAATGTATTTTCTTAGACGTCTGCGGCTAAATAAAGACTACGACACAGGGTTTTGCTAGAATTGAACTCGCAAGACCAATGCTATTGATGTATAAACTCGATTGATGCGTAGAACCCCCACAGAACTTCTAGAATTTATAGCAGAGTAGGGAAGCAAAACAAAATGTGCCAAGAAATACTCACGACTCGTGATGGGATGTCTTGAAGAATTAACGCGTCACAACTTCCCGATGGATACAATCCAGAATGCATGAAACGTCGCCAATCGGAGTTGCAGCGAATATACAGTACGATCATTCCAATCTCTTTAATCTCCCAAGCTTCCATTACTAGTGAATGATATTTGACACACTTGGTGATACGACTTCTGGAGGAACAACTTGCCTCCACATGGGGCATTTAAAGACTTCCTTATTATGATATCCAACCTTTTGGGAGCGTACGTGCACTTTCGACACATCTTCAGCTCTAGCATCCTTTCCCAACCCCAAAGGGAAATCGACCACTGTAATGGTTTCGACGCTCGTATCTATCGTAACTGATTTGACACACTATGGCGCATTGATGTAACTCATTTAAACCGAGGAGGAGCGGCAGTGTGGAAAAAGACATTACAAGTCATTCAAAAGGGTGACTAGGATCACATAAGTATTAAACAATCGAGACTAATGACCTCTACAGGTACGCATCAGTTTATTTTTTATGTTTACATCTTACTATCCTTTGCGTGATAAGTAATTTCTAAACTATTTAAACCCCGATTGCAGGAAAGATCCTTCCGACTACTAAACAAAGTTTGTTTCGTAACCTCGTCGAGGAACCCGAAAGAAACATAGAAGCAAAATCAACAAAGCAATGAAGGATATCGGACTCCCCGAGTTCGGCAGCCCCGACAATTTTGTCGATTTGAGCAACATAGTCAAGTCGCATACTAAGAAAGACTCGTTGTGGGCCGAAGAGCTCTCAAAGGTGATCGACACAGTGCCAGGGCATGTACGATGATTTATTGAGCATCTGATTAAAGCTCGAATCGTGCTATAGTAGTTGAACTCCAGTCTAGTAAAGTACCAGATGCATGTGATGGACATTAGAGGGATTCACGCGGCTCCGATGGAACAACACAGATTTCCATGGACCCAAAATTGTGAAGAACTATTTATCAGTGGGTCTCAATATGAAAGAAGTCACCATTTTCAAGAGATATCTTGGGTTGAATGTTAAAGAAACTGTTAGAGGATGACGCCACGTGGCAATTTTTGTTTTGCTTAAACTACACTTAGCCGTTATTTTCAGTTGAACTTTATATTATAAATAAAGAAATCAACCAATTAGTTAAGGGTCGATTGTTGTTGCAATAACTCTATCTTTCTGGCTATTAAGAATTATTTTAAGTTGCTATGAATTGAGAAGTCCTTCTAGACCAAAGACAAAAGTTATTTTCATCAAATCCATGTGTGAGTGGACGCAGAGAAGAACTATTTACTATCTCGTTTCATGAAAGATGTAACAAGTAAGAGTTTTCCAACTTATTGTCAAGTTATCTGGTGCAATGCTTTGCTATTCTTTTCTTTAATGACGAAGATGATGAATCATCGTGTGATTATGTGATGAATGATTATGGTAGATGAATTATTTTGCTTGTCGTTATCTTATTGCATATGTGTTTTCTTTATGATAATTAGTAATCTCAGATAGTAATTAGATGCTCACATGGTTAACGTATTAGTACTAGGCCTGTGGTATAGAATTGTCGTTTGCATGTTTGAGTAGCAGGTTATCCCAAGCTCAACCTCTTCCCCAATAGTTAGAACTTAATTATGTTTTTTTGCCAAGTTGGTTTATACCGGCTTACACCTCACATCGGTCCCATCCAAGAGAAAATACAAAAGAGATAGTCCAAACTGAAGAAAGAGCCTTCATAATAAAACATTAAATCCCATCAATTAATTGGCCGGATTGCAAGATCTGGAGAACCATTCCATTCCAAACACTGTAGAATCTAATTGGGCCTTGGTGGCGGGTTTGGTTCCTACTGTTGAACTAGAGATTTGAAACCCAACAACAGAATTGGCGCTAGAAGGAGGGCCTGAGAATGAATGGTTGAATATATATTTTATATAGCATTTCAAACAACCTACAGATTCGTAACAGCCCACATGCATGGCTAGTCATTCCCAAGAGATCCCACACACGTTGAGTAGTCCTAAAACGAGTAACTCACCCCATCCCGACGAAGAACATTTTCACCCTGAAATACCTTACGCTCTTCCTCACGAGGAGGTAAATCAATTCAGAAGAATCACAAGAACTTAGGCCCGATAGATCAATGTGTTGTCCTTAGCTCCCATACTTCCTCGAAGAAAAAAACAAAGCATACCAGTGGTCAGCACTCCCGACGAATTTTTCGCACACTCGGTAGAAGACTTGATAGATTTCACGATCACTGAAATCCAAGATACCCTCGATTTGATACCTGAAACGCCAGCCGGCGACGTCTCTGAACCGGACAATTTCTTGGAAGAAGAGGAGTTTAACTCAGAGTCTAAAGATATGGAAGGAAACAATGACCATAATGATGAAAGGGGGAACCCGCCTCTGAACAATCAACTCTGGTTAGCCAGAGACACTTTGGCCCTCTCATGACCCATTCATAACCTTCCCTGTCATCTAGAGAAGTTGCTACCAAATTTCAACCCCGAAACCTTTGGATTGCCTAAAGATCATATCAAGAAATTTATACTAGCGATCAAGATTATGAACGTCCAACATGAAGACGTATTATGTAGACTTTTCCCCTATACATTTGAAAATCCATCTTCCATGTGGTATTTCAACCTGTCGATAGGATCTATAAATAGTTGGACAAAGTTCCAGAAAGATTTTCTAGACAAATTTCCTGAAGAAACTACTACAGGAGCCCTGATGGCCAAGTTGTTCACCGCCACCATGAGTTCGAAAGAAAAGGTCAAATACTTCAACCAAATATTCACGACTATCTTGAACAAGTTCCATCCCGAAGCTAAGCCAACTCAGGAATTGCAAGTCGAATTCTATGTTAACGCTCTCCCAGCTTCCATCTCCATGTTCATAAAAAGGGATGCTAAAAGAACCCTAGATGAGAGTTTAGAAGAATCCAAAACAATAGAATTCCAGATGAAAGGGTGTAAAGAAGGCCAGGTCTCTTTAGTTAAGAAAGAAGTTCAGCCTCCTCCTAGGAGAGTACTCCTTCTGACTAGACCACCAGGTAAACAAGCAAAACAGACTCCCGACAAGGGTAATGGAGACATTGAAGATTTACAATGCATGGTGAAGAAATTATCAAATGAGATCATAGACATGAAGAGAAACGCAGGGGGAGGAAACTAGGGCCAAAGGCCCTATAAGCCTTTCTTTAAAAGGAACCCACCGTTCAAAGAAATCGAACCTCCCCCAACCAACTTTAATATTAATCTAGGGAATGTTGCATCTGATTCTTTCTATACTTATCACTAGGAAAACCACTCCGAAAGAGACTGCCCTCAATGGGTGCATGCCATGAATTTTATGGCCAATCGGTTTCTAGACGAAGTCTCCCTAACCGAATAGCCAAGCAGTTCGGCTATGAATATTGTTGACCAGGAAGAGATTGATCCACCACAAGATACAGCCATGTTGATATGGGATCCCGACCTGATCATGCCTTCTGATGACCTATTTGAGTCTCAGGAACAACCCACGGAATTCTCAGTGATACAGACACGCAGTAAGGGTCTAACTGGCTTGAAAGATACCGCTGCCACCTAGGCCTCGAGGAGTAAGGAAACTCCCGATCACCCGAAAACACCTTTATCTCTTCGTAAAAACCCTACAAGCATTCATACCCGAGAATCGCCTAAGCTGGATTACAACGTAGTCAAATATTTGAAGAAGTTAAAGGCTAATATATAAGTTATAGACATATGCAGGATTCCTCAGTAGAAGGACTTTTTGTTACAAGATATGAACTCAGTAGAAACCCCGAACACAAGAAATGGTTAGGAAGTAACTCTATCTCCCACAGATTGAGTGAGAAAACCAACTGTGAACACCTACTCGGAAGATAGAAAGGAAAAACCTTTTGTCCCACCATTCCTCTTAACGTTTGAAGTCTTCAATCTAAACCTTCACAATTGTTTGGTAGATTTTGTAGTGTCTGCCAACGTTATTCCCTTGTTTATTTGCAAAAAATTAAATTCCATTCCTCTACAGAGCGACAAAAACATGATACAGCTAGACACGACCCAAGTAAAATTCATGGGGGAACTGAGGGATGTGATGATCAGAATAGCAACACATCCTAAATTTGTGCAAGTAATTGACATCATTGTGGTAGACATCCTAGAGGTCTATGGGTTATTACTAAGTCAAGATTGGTTTGAGAAGTTAAATGGGTAATTTATTACAGACTGGGCACACCTTTGGATACCATTGAAGGGATACAAGAATATGATCAGAATCGATAGGGAGAGATATCTAAAACATACGGTCATTGATCTAGAAACCTTGAATAAACCCTCATCTACAGATTTCCTTGTGCTGGGAAATTATTCCTACGATTCCCACTTCAGAAACTTTTCTCCTCTCCTATCTAATGTCCTCCTCACTCAAAACTCTGAAATGGTTTTTCAAGAGAAGTCGCCTATACTGACATAAGACACCCTTTTCTGTCAAGACCATGCGCTAGAGATTACAAAACAAAATATAGGAGAGAAAGAAATTAATAAGGAAAAAGAAAACGGTGATTGTCATTCACAAATTTGGACTTTATATTTTGATGGATCTAAATCGCAAGAAGGGTCAGGAGCAGGTTAAATCCTCATTGATCCTAAAGGCAAACGTCATTTCCTATCTTGTAGACTAGAATTTGAATGTGCAAACAACATTGTCGAATACGAAGCTCTAGTACAAGGATTAAAGAAATCTATAGACTTGAATGTCAAAGAATTGAAGGTTTTCGGAGATTCTGAAATCATCGTTAGACAAGTAAGGAATATTATACATTGCAATTATCCTCACCTAAATAACTATCAATAGGAGGTGCATACGTTAGTATATCATTTTTAAGCCTTCAATATTATAGTGATCCCCAAAGAAAAGAATATTCGTACTGACTCCTTGGCCACAACTACTTCCAGGTTGTCTCCTCTAGAGGATTATGAAGCCTCCTGATTCATTGTGGAGCTGCTCTACAAATTGTCAGTGACTAATCACATTTCTAACTAGAAAGTCTTTGAAGGTGATGAACAGATCATAAACTTCTTGACTAACCAAGACAATTTCAAATATTTGGCTATTGATGATGAAGTATTCCAAGAGAAATCGACAGAGACCGATCCTCGGACAGGACAACCTATTGATAATTCAAAGTCCCACACAATCCCGAAAGGGATAGCTAATCTAGAAAACCTGTTTGATTTGAAAGAACGATTTGAGGGACCTAGAAACGCAAAGACTGGTATCTCTTGTCCTTTGCATGAAACTATAAATCTTGGGACCCCAGAAAACCCAAAGAATGTGAATCTCAAAAATACTATATCTAAGGAAGAAATGAAATCTTATCTCAAATTGTTCAGACAATACCAAGATGTCTTCACATGGTCCTATCAAGATTTGAAAACGTATGATACCCGCATAATTCAACACATTATCCCATTAAAAATTGAAGTAAAACCTTTCCAACAGAAGCTCTGAAAGTATCACCCATCCTTGGAACCTCTCATGTACTAGAAATTAAAGAAGCTTTTAGACGCCAAGATCATTTTCCAGATTAGACATTCTGCATGGGTAGAAAACCTGTTTCTGGTACGGAAAAAATTGGGAGAAATCCGCTTATGCGTAGATTTTAGGAATCTTAACAGAGCTTCAAAAAAGGAAAATTACCCAGTCCCACCAATGGATCAACTCTTGCAGACCGTGTCGGGTTCAGATATTTTTTTTCTACTGGACGACTTCTCAGGTTACAACCAAGTTCTGGTTTCAGAGGAAGATCGGTTCAAGACTACCTTCCAAACCAAGTGGGGAACCTTTGCTTATAAACACATGCATTTTGGGTTAATTAACGTAGGAGAAACCTTCCAAAGGGCCATGGACATAGCATTTTGGGGATTAATCAACAAGTGTGTGGTTGTGTATCTGGATGATGTAATGGTGTGTTCAAAGAACAGAGAAGAACACATCCAACATTTAACTTATATTTTTGAAAGATGTAGGAAGTACGGTATATCCTTAAACCCTAAGAAAACTATCTTCAGTGTCGAGGAAGGTAATATATTATGTCACATTATATCTCAAGCAGGAATTCAAATAGACCTAGAAAGGATTAAAGCCATAGCTCAACTCTCATTTCCTCACAACAAGAAATCCATGTAGTCCTTTTTCAGGCAAATCAATTTTGTGAGGAAATTCACTCCCGATTTTGCAGAAATCATCAAACCCTTACAAAATATGATTCACAAGGATGTCGAATTTAAGTGGGATGATGAACAAAAATATTCTTTCAACAATATTAAAACTTCTATATCCCGGGCCCCAGTGTTACGAAGTCCCGATTTCAATAGAGACTTCTTCCTCTACACTTTTGTCTCCGACCAATCGTCAGTTGTAGTTTTGACTCAGAAGGATGATGACAACAACGAGGCCCCAATATCATTCATGAGCACTAATCTTCAAGGAGTTGAGAAAAATTATCCTGCTATAGAAAAACAGGCCTATGCGATATTTAAGGCAGTAAAACACTTTAGGTCTTACATCCTCAAGAACCACACTAAAGTGATTGTGTGACACCCTGCGGTCCGATCCTTGTTTACTCAGCAAGAAATGGGGGAAAGAAGAGGGAATTTGATGGAAGTAGTCCAAGAATTTGATCTAGATATAAAACCTGCCAAACTAGTAAAAGGACAAGGGTTATGCAAACTTACAGTCGAAGCCTAGGACCAAGTAAATGAAGATTCGACAGAATCAACTAACAAGAACCTAGTGAGGATATTAAAAAAGATGGTTGCAGATAACCAAATGAATTGGCATAATATACTCCATAACGTTATGTGGGATGATAGATTCACACCCAATGAAGATATAGGTAATTCCCCATACTTTCTGCGTCACGGGAAAGAAGCCATCCTCCTGAATGGGCTCTATCTTCCATCTCTTCAACTAGCCCAAGTTTCCAGCGAGGAACCTTCATCGGCCATACAACAAAGAATCAACACTTTTCTCATGCTGGAAGAAGAGAGAGAAAATGATAAGTCAAAGTTCCTAGCTCACCAATAGATAGTGAAAAGATGGTTCGATAAGCATAAGGCTAAAGAGAAGACCTTCGAAGTAGGAGACCTAGTCCTAAAGTGGGATAGAGCAAATGAACTGAAAGGGAAGCATTCTAAGTTTCAAAATCTGTGGCTTGGACCTTTCCAAGTGGATGAGAAGATTGGGGCATGCAATTATTGTTTACATAATCTAAGGGGGGGAAATGATGCCCTTCTAGTGAATCGCCAAGCCCTGAAACAATACTTCCAATAGTTATAAAAAATAAAAAAAAGGTTTGAGTGTTTTATGTTTTGTCTGAGTGTTTTCACGATTACCAAATGTTATTTTCTTTTGCCACTTGGATTTCTGTGCTTTTGAAAGTTGTGTTTAGCGGGAAAATGGTTTATCTCAAAACATGTGACATCATGAACTATGTTCCTAACTCATCGATCACTTACAAACAAAGGAAGCATAGGATAATTTGTGGTTACTTTGAGGAGTTTTATGTCTAACCCGAGCAAATGAACAACTTCAGAGAAATTCCATAAGTGTCCACTTAGTGTTTTGGTAAGACCCTAGGGAATGAAGGAAAGCTGGAAACAAATACATGAACCCAGAAGATGAAGCTAGTAAAGGATCCACCTTAACCATATCACTTTGCAAATAAACAGACATCCTCCTCTTTCGCTCACTCAGGGCATCATGCTGAAATAAAATTGATATTATACAAAGAGTGAACAGTAGGAGAGGGCATGCAGATATCTCCACTAGGGATATGGACTCTTGTTGGAAGCGGAGCAAGGTCTGTGATGTCGGGGTGACTCCGTCGGGGCTATGGGCGCTCGTTGGCAGCGGAGCGACACTGAAGAAAGTGAGTAGAGGTAACTAAAGGCTTCATGTCGATGAATGCTTTGCTAAACTTTTTTAAAAAGGGGGCATGAGTCAGATTTCAAGGAAATGAAGGAGGAAATTGGTTAAAACCCCACGGGCAGGCCAGAAAGCATCAACCAAAGAATTTCAAATGCAAAGGTAAAGAGGTTCCATATTAAAACCAGTCAAGGTTGTCCATCAGCTTTCGTATCAGCTGAGCCTTGGAGGAGGAACAAAGATTTTTCTTTCTCCCAATGAATCGCCATTTGTTGAGCACTCAACACACCCTAAAAAAAAAGGTCTATGTAATTTTTTTTACTTTTTGGGTACCACTTGATCCTTTGCACCATCAGTTTACACTTCAGTATGAAAACGGTTTCCTTTGTTTATCATTTTGTGTTTTCATGTTGTGTCATTTAAAGTCTTCTTGAGCATGTGAAAATCATCTTAACTTTAAAAGAGACTAACATTTACTTAAGGAATCGATATTCGAAACTTTTCCCTGATGCGCTTAGGAAATTTGGCAACGGGAAGGATTAGAAGTGGAGAAAATCACTTGAGAAAAAAAAAATAGTCAAGCGTCGATATTCACCGACGCCGGCAAAAGAAAGTCTCTCATCTCCGCGAATAAGCTTCACTAAAGGTATCGTCAAAGACTGATCCATTCGGCATCGACAAAAGAATAGAAGAATAAGCATTGAACGAAAACCGAAATAATAATCGCCGACCGCCGATTTTTGAAAGTCTACGGGGTCAGAAGTCTCGAAGGAAGGTAACCCAAAGGGAAAACTACGCGTTAATTTTACTTTTGAACGTCGATCCCTGATGCCATATCGGCATTGGCAGTCGCAATATCTATCTCTTTTAGGATCTTTCAATGTGAACGAAGTCCCGAGTACAATCCTTACCCACAAGCCTAGTTCTAGATTTTATTTTTAATGAGCCCCGAGTCAGTGACGCCATGTCAGCATCAATTGGCATCGGAAGTTCTAAAGGAAAATATCAACGAACTTACAAAATAACTCGAAACAATGATAATTATAAAATCACATAATTTACGAGAAGCTTAGATGAAAACACGGTAGATTTACATACAAAAAGGAAACACGATACATTCAACTATTATGACTAGAATCCTTTCAGGAAAAACATTTTCGAAATTTCATATATTAAGGTTCCCACCAAGCTCAGGTTACATACAAATAAACACCACCGACGCCTTGACTAATCAGCTCGGTTACATTGATAACATGAAAATCTTTACGACAAACAGAGGAAATTATCAAGCGTCACTTCTGAGAATACAAAACAAGAGTCCGCCCATCATGCATCTCCTACACACAGACCTCCTGGACTTCTCCTCGCGCCTTGCGATGTTTTCATTTTCTCCTTCCCCATCATCATCTGCGCTTCACGCAGTTGCACAATCGTATCTTGTGCTTCCTGAAGTTGTCTCTTGAGCCAATTTATGCTTCCTTCATGACCTTGCAGTGTCGATACCTCTTGGTTCTTCACCGCCAATTGTCTCTGTAGTTCTCTATTTTCTTGATAAAGTTCGGCTATGGAAATTTGTGCCTGCTCTAGCTATTGGTTGGAGTTTCCATCATTAGAACAGGATGTCTTTGTCTTTCACATATGACTCCCGCTTCCTTGACTGGTAGTCCTAACAGGCTCTGACCGGGTCACATGCATCATGAATTCCTTAGCGGGTGGATGTGCACCCAGCTCAGTCGAGATATGTTCTACTCCTCCCAATTCTGTATTTTTTCTGGGCCTTCCCCTCCTCCTCAGTGTCTTCTTTTGAGAGGGAATTACCTCCAAAATGTGTTCTTAAGGTGTAATTTTCTCCGCTTCTACCTCCGCTTGATGCGCTGACATTGTTTCCGAGCAAAGGTAGGAACCTCCTTTTGAAGCCTCGGAGACGCTCGACGCCAATAAGAAAGAGTCCCAGGCACGTTGGGGCTCGGACCTGGTGCTCCAACGACCTTGCAAACCCCGTACCTTGTTTTGAGGGGATCCCATAGTGAGACAACGCATTTTCTTAGACGTCCACGGTTGAATAAAGGACTATGACACATATTTTTGCTAGAATTGAACTCGCAAGACTAGCGCTACTGATGTATAAACTCGGCTGATGCGTAGAACCCCCACAAAACTTCTAGAATTTATAGCAGAGCAGGGAAGAAAAATAGAATATGCCAAGAAACACTCATGACTCACGACAGGATGTCTTGAAGAATTAACACGTCACAGTTTCCCGACGGATACTATCCAGAACACATGAAATATCGTCAATCAGAGTTACAAGAAATATATGGTACGATCATTCCAATCTCTTTAATCTCCCCAAATTCCATTATTAACGAATGATAGTTGACACACTTGGTGATACGACTTTCGGAGAAACAACTTGCCTCGACCTAAGGCATTCAATGAATTCCTTATTACGGTATCTGACCTTTTGGGAGCATACGTGCACTTTTGACACGCGTTCAGCTCTGACATCCTTTCCCAACCCCAAAGGGAAATCATCCGCTGTAATGGTTTCGATGCTCGTATCTTCCGTACCTAATTTTCCACGCTATGGCACATGGATTTAACTCATTTAAACCAAAGAGGAGTGGTGGTGTGGACAAAGACATTACAGGTCATTCAAAAGGGTGACTGGGATCACGTAAGTATTAAACAATCAAGACTAATGAGCTCTATAGATATGCATCAATTTATTTTTTATGTTTACATCTTACTATACTTTTCCTGATAAGCAATTTCTAAACTATTTCAATCCCGATTGCAGGAAAGATCCTTCCGACTACCGAACAAATTTTGTTCTGTAACCTCGCCGAGGAACCCAAAAGAAACATTGAAGCAAAATCGACAAAGCAGTGAAGGATATAGGACTCCCCAAGTTCGGTAGCCCCAACAATTTCATCGACTTGAGCAACGTAGTCAAGTCGCATACCAAGAAAGATTTGTTGTGGGCCGAAGAGCTCGCAAAGATGACTGATGCGGTGCCAGGTCAAGTACGACAATTCATGCTCGAACCGCGCTACAACAGTTGAACTCCAATCTAGTAAAGTATCGGACGCATGCGATGGACATCAGAGGGATTCACGGGACTCCGATGGAACAACATAGATTTCCATGGGCCCAAACTTGTGAAGAACTGTTTATCAGTTGGTCTCAGTACAAAATAAGTCACCATTTTCAAGAGATATCTCGAGTTCACTGTTAAAGAAACTGTTAGAGGATGATGCCACGTGGCAAATTTTGTTTTGCTTAAACTGCACTTAACCATTATTTTCAGTTGAACTTTACATTATAAATAAAGACATCGACCAATTAGTTAAGGGTCGATGGTTGTTGCAAGAACTCTTTCTTTATGGTTGTTAAGAATTACTTTGAAGCTGATATGAATTGAGAATTCCTTCTGGACGAAAGAAAAATGTTGTTTTCATCAAATGCATGTGTGAGTGGACGCAGAGAAGAATTATTTCCTATCTCGTTTCATGAATACATGTAACAAGTAAGAGTTGTCCAATTTATTGTCAAGTTATCTGGTGCAATGCTTTGTTGTTATTTTCTTTAATGATGAAGATGATGAATCGTTGTGTGATTATGTGATGAATGATTATGGTAGATGAATTATTTTTCTTGTCGTTATATTATTGCATATGTGTTTTCTTTCTGATAATTAGTAATCGTAGACATTAATTGGATGCTCACATGGTTAACGTATTAGTACTAGGCCCGTGGTATAGAATTGTCGTCTACATGTTTGAGTAGCGGGTTATCCCAAGCTCAGCCTCTTCCCCAGTAGTTAGAACTTAATTCTGTTTTGTTGCCAAATTGGTTTATACCAGCTTACACCTCACATCGGTCTCGTCCAAGAGAAAATACAAAAGAGATAGTCCAAACTGAAGGAAGAGCCTTCACAAGAAAACGTTAAAGCCCATCTATTAATTGGCCGGATCGCAAGATCTAGAGAACCATTCCATTCCAAACACTGCAGAGTCTATTTGGGCATCGGTGGCGGGTTTGGTTCATATTATTGAACTAGGGATTTGAGACCCATCGACAGACCCTTAGATTCATAATCATCTGTTGGACCTTTTCAGAGTTTTTGTTTGGATTTTGAGAACCCTCCTTTAGCTTGATTAATTCTTCCTGGAGTGACTTATTTTTCTTCCTTTCTCTTTTTAGCTCTCTTAAGACACTTATTAGTTCTGCTTCAATATCTACTTCACCTTCTTCTTCATCACTTTCAAGATTTTCTTTCTAAGTTTTTGTTGTCATGAAGAGCACTCTTTCTGAGTCACTATCACTATCATCATCTTCATCAGATGAGGATCTATCTTCTTTTGAATATAATCTTTTCTTGAAGACTTTTCTTTTATTTTCCTTCTTGTTTCCCTTCTAAAAAAAAAAAACTTTCTTGGGAACTTCTTCTTCATCATTCTCTTTCTTCTTAGCATATGGAAATTTATTAGAAAAATGACCAATTTAACCACAATTAAAACATTTAAAAGGAAGATTACCTTTTTACTTGTCAGTGCCTTTCTTTAACTTCCTTACGAAGTTGGCCATTTCTTAATCTTTATCTAAATCATTATTGTAGCTACATTTTGACTTTGGCTTTTTCTTATTATTCTTTGTCTTCTTGGATGCTTTAAACATTGTTTTCTTCTTGGATGACTTGTCCTGCTTTGTTCTCATTTCATAAGTTGTAAGAATTTTGTGTAACGCATCCATCCTCAACGTAGCCATATCTACTCTTTCTTATAGGGATGAAATACTAGGATCAAATATCATTGGAAGATACCTTAGTATTTTTTGAACAATTACTGGTTCTTTAATTTCTTCTCCCAATCCTTTAATAACATTTACTATTTCATCGACTCGTAGAAAGTAATTTGTAATATATTCATCTTCCTTCATCTTTAGTTGTTCAAATTTACCTCTATAGGTTTGAAGTTTGGCCCCTTTTAATTTGGCATCTCCTTTGTAAATATTTTGAAGTTTGTCCCAAAGATCCTTTGTAGTATCACAATGCATAACTTTGAAAAATATTGAATCATGCATACTACCCAAAATAGTACTTTTAGCATTCGAATTGTTTTCACTAAGTTTCTTTCCATATTTTTCAATTGGAGTGGCAGGTTTTGTATATTCATCTTTTATTGCTTGCCAAACATCAAATCCATGTGCTTGTAAAAATGTTTTCATCCTTTTATTCCAGAAGGAATAATTATGGCCATCAAACATCAGTGCTCCATTCTTAGTGCAATCCATGATCTACCTTCCAGTGGTTAGACTGTAACCAAATTTGATACCAATTGTTGGAATATTCACCAATACTGAGAGCGGGTGTGAATCAATATTGAACACTTTTTACCAATTTCAATCAAAACATTAACTTATCAATGATTACATTCACTTACGATTGCATTTAACCTATCATAAATATATAACCATAAACAATGCATCACATCATACACAGATACACAATACATCAGTATTTTACGTGTAAACCCAAATGGGAGAAAACCACATAATGATTTCTTATATATCAAATACTACATTCATAGGAAGCAAAAACTTCCAAATTCTCCAGCACCAACTGGAAGGATGCTCCAACCCCTATTTACAGGCTCCAACCCGAAGGAAACTACAATTGTCTGAATTCTTTAGCTCCAACTGGAAGGAAGCTCTAACCCCCTAATTTACAAGCTCCAACCTGAAGGAAGATCCAACTCCCTATATTCTCCAACTGTGT